>JAPYZA010002097.1:0-18463 GCA_030522685.1 Eupelmus azureus | reverse complement strand
ACATTATTTTTAATTTATTTTTTGCAACACCTTGGGTAAAATCACTACATTTTCTCCCGACGGCGGAAATCGAATGTGGCACTTTTAAGCTAAGTGTTGCAAAAAATAGCATATTTGACTCGGGAGGTAAAATGGCGATTCCATAGCACGTGCTTGCCAATTTATACGTTAATTTACATGTGCTATGGACTTGCCAATTCTTTACCTCCCGCGTAGCATAATATCCTATTTTTTGTTTAATGTTTAAAATCTTATCGCATATAGTTTAATAGCAGAAATTATTTAAAGTAAACAAAAGATAGAGGTTAATTTAAGTCTCTTTAATTATATGCATTATCACTGCTTGCAATTGATAATATAGATAAATATACACACAGGGTGAGAAGTAACATTAGGCCAGTGGCATAGGGTTAGCATTCACCATACTTCAAGTTTGCAAACTTTTTCTTAATATCATGTATAGATTTTTTTTCATATAATGTCATGTATAGATTCTAAGATCTATGAATTAGACCTAGTACTCGCACAGCTTTACCCACAAAAAATTGTATCCAGCCATGAAAATACGTTGACATGCGCAGCTACGTCTCCCTTATCAGTACGCATCTGCGTGTGAGCGTTGGGGCGAAAGCACAAGCCCGCTGAGCTGTCAAAATTCCCTCTGGTTCGTGTACAGCTCGAGTTTCTTTCTTCCCCCTCCATTTTGCTTCCCCTGCACTTACTTTGCGTGTGAGCGAGTGATAATTATTCCGCGTGCTCGCGAGCTGCTAGTAGGTAGCCGTTTTGCCACGCGCCGCCAATTTTGCCATCGTAAGGATCAAAACCGAAGGAATAAATTACCGCACTTGCGAGCTTCTCTTAGGGCATAAAAGTTAATAAAATATTTTAACGGCGGAGTTTTATTAGGCAATTTCTTTTAATCTCTTTTTCATCAAATATTTTTATAGTACTACTTCGTTTAGTTTAAATGGTTTTTTTATTTATCTTTATACTTCTTATTTGCAGGTCGAGATTATGTTGACGATTATATATTACGTTCACGCATAATACTAAATCGTCATCAAAAAATTCATCAACAATGTCATCATTATTATTCGCTTTAATGTTTAAGGCAAGGCAAGCAATACTGAAACTAAACAATGTGATAAAGTACTATTTTTAGTATTTTATTATATACGTTTACTATGATTTAATAATGCTAAACGTAGAGTAAAAATTAAATCAATTTTATTTTACAATTGATATTAAAATCTATAAATATGTGTGTATATGTGTGTGTGCGCGTGCGTATGTGTGTAAATTTAATTTAAAATTGAAAGATTTTAATATCAATTAAAAATTAAAATTCATTTCATTTATACTTTGCATTTAGTGTTATTAAAACATAGTAAACGTATCAAAGCGCATACTGAAAATAGTACTTTATCACATTGCTTAGTTTTGGTAGTGCCTGCCTTGACTTTAACAATAAAGGGAATAATAATGATGACATTGTTTATGAGACACAATAAGCAATTACTCTTGCTTGTAAGAGACTATTGATGCATAGAATGCTGCTAAATTACATCAAAACAATACCCACAGCATTTTGGTTATTTATATTACAGCGACGAAAGTATGTACGTGATATTTGTATAAAAAATACGTTACATTAATAATTTTAAAATCAATGACTTAATATAGACTGAATGATTCCATTGAGACATGAGTAGTTACACACACGTGAGTACAATATATTGGATGTTTTTTACTAATATTAAAAATTCTTTTAGGAGTCTTTTACCATAGATTTCTCTCTTATTTCATAAAATTGAATTCCATACATATATGGCCTGAATTTTGCAAAATAACTGATAAGACGGTTAAACTCAGTATAAAATGAATGGGAAATATCGATATCTATAACAGTGTCAACTGATTCACGTGCTAAACGAAAAAAAAAGAATTGTGCCATTGAGAGCGAAGCACGTGTACCGTCTTGCAGCACAATTTACACACAAACACTGCCTTGAATGCAACAACGTGGTACTATTGGAGGAAGAGATGCCTGAGTAGGCAAAGAAAGGGAGCAAGCGGGAAGAAGGAAAAGAAAAACATGCTATTTTGGTATGCTGACTTTGGATGCGTGAGTACCGGCTAGCAGAAGTGTAAAAGGTGCATTTAGGTAAATTAGGCTTTAGTAGATACGGAAGAGAGAGAAATAGTCTGCGTGAGTAGGCGACTCGTCTGTAGCATCCTTTTACTATCGGCCATGAGATAACGCACACATAGTTTGCACTTCGGTCAAACTTTGTACACGCGACGCATCACCTGCATTGCAACGCGCGCTCGGCGCATTGACCGCCCGAAAAAGCGAAGAGAGTAGCAGCGGCGTACACGTGTAGTACTCGAAACGATGGAGGGGAGCGTATATGTATACACAAACGAGGCTGGTGCGGCGGTGGCAGTGGCGGCGGCGGCGGCCAACCAAAAAAGCTCGCATATCAATATTTTTTCTCTGCTCTGCGTACAATAGCGACGACACAGTAGGTGCTGCTCCACTGGCTCCCAGAAAGTGAGAGAGTGAGTGAGAAAGAGAGAGAGAGAGAGAGAGAGAAAGAAAATGCGCTTAATATATATACGTGTGCGTGTGTGTGGGTATACATATATACACACACGTTGTAAGCTTCCTAATCGGCGACGGTGCTTTTGTAAAGTAGCAGCAGAAGTAGTAGTAGAAAAAGAAGAAATGGAAGAAGTAGATGAGAGACAGTTACGTGCGGCAACACAGGCGCTGAGAGAGAGAAAGAAAGAGAGAGAGAAAGTGTGTGTGTGTGTGCGTGTTTACTTGATTTTCTTCTCTCTATGTTTTAAGAAGCTCTGCTGGATACAAAGAGGCGCTTACCTTGGAAACGAGGGGCAGGACGACCTGCTCAATGCTGCGGCTCTTGAAGTCGAGGGTGGCGGGGTCCACCACGCTTTGCTCTGCCGACACGGTCTGCTGCTGCTGCTGCTGTTGCTGCTGTTGCTGCTGGAGCTGCTGCGCTGCAGCGGTCACGTTGGCTGTGGTAGTCGAGGGCGAAGAGGAGGAGCAGGCCTCACTCACTGCTACGGGCGGTGTCGCCATGCTAATAACAGTGATGATTCCGCAGGCAGGCTCGAGTATCCTCACTCTCACTTTGCGAACGCGAGAGGCGAAGATGCGATGTTCTTGAGGCACGCGCGAATAACAAACAGAGAGAGAGAGAGAGAGAGAGAGAGAGAGAGAGAGGGAGAGAAAAAGAGAGGAAGAGAAAGACAGCGAGAAAAAGCCGCACGCACAACTCGCCCCCGTGCGCGGAGCGACACTCGCACACGACTTGCGGCGTGGCGCGCCGTTAAAGCTCCTCGACGGCAAAAGAGAGAGGGTTCGTTGCACCCCCTTCTCCTTGCTCTCCTTCTCTTTCTCGCTCTAGTGCCGTGCGTGTGTGCTATTGCTCTGCTGCCGCTGCCGCTGCCGCCGCCGCTGCTGCTGCTGCTGCTGCCCTTTCTTTACGTCTCTTCTCCTAAGCACGCGCCTGTCTGCCTGTGTGTGTGCGCGCGCGCGCACTCGTCTGTGTTGGAGAGGCAGCGCAGCATGCGGCGCGCCGGTATATAGATATTATTGTCTCTCTCTCGTTCGCTCACTTTCTCTCACTCGCTCGCTCACTCTTTAGGTTAGCGCGACCTCGGTGGGAAAAGTATGAAGCTCGTCGACGCCCGGCGTCGCGGCGCCGAGCGCACAGTCGGCCGGGAGATGCTGACATCTAGCACTTCACTCGAGTATCCACGTGGGTAGTGTGGAAAGCTCGATGGGTATGCGCTTGCGGGCGATCGATCGTGAGTGCTTTTTCATTTGGAGACAAACAGATTTCGGAGGATGTAAGTGGTTACAGTGCCGCTAAGGCTAGACATTACGTACTTAAATATTCATCATAAAAGCAAAAATTCTTTTAATTTATTTTAAAAGTCCATATAGTGTAGTATTAAAATATTTTGTCTTCTAAATAAAAGGTACTTATCTGATACTTAAGAATAAAAATTAATTAGATATTAAAAGGTATTGAATATATCCTAACTTGCTCGAGCGCAACGTGATTTGAGTTGAAAGAATAGGATAAAAAATCATTGCAAAAATTTCATATTTATTACAAATCTTTTAAAAAGACCTTGCAATCATTTCAGATTAAATTACATTTTGCGCCTTTTTATTTTGCTGTATGAAATTTCCGTGTTTTACCACCCTTTTTCTCCCATTTTAATTAGGATTAATTGTTTAGAAGTGCTAAATATTTTGTTAAATCATCTAATATTTACAAGTGGTTCACAATCTTAGTGTTAATGGATTAGGTGAATAGTTAAAATAATAATACAAACTTTATTCTTATTCAGAGAACGTTTCTTATATTTATATCATAACAATAACGATTGTTGCACAAAAAATAACGATTTTTATTGCGCTCTTAGTATTAAAATCGTGAAATCAACAATGTCAACTATTAAATAACATCAAAATTAAACATTTTTATTTTTTATATTTTTTACAAGAATTCTAATAAAATAAATTTTTATTATAATTTCTTTATAGCGATTTATTTTTGGCTCAAAAAGTCTTTCTAGCTGCTTTTCTATGAAAATAAAGTGTAAATACTACAATTATAACATTATGTCTTACTTATAACGAACACAATATTCTTGTTACTAATAAAGTCGTCGCTTGTGTTTAGATCGAAAATGACTAGTACTAAACATGCGCACGTTAATTATTCAATTTATTTGTATAGATTGCATTTTAAAAGATTTTATTTATTTATTATCTATTCGTATCCTTTCAAATAGAAATATATCTAATCATTAAGTTTAGATTATCTAATCACAGTTGGCAACCAAAACCAATTCTTACATTTATATGCTAGAAAATATTCCTATTTGAAAAACGCTGCTCATTTTTTTACCAACAATGATCACGATAATGGTAGTATCCAATTAGTCTCAAAAAATGAACTGATAATTTATAATTTTGCAAAATTTAAGACAATGCTTAGGTTTAAGGAATCATATTAGTATTGCATGAAACAGTTTCAATAAATTATTGAAACTTAAAACTCTAACTTATTATTTAGGATCCTTGTTACATGAACTACGATCGTACTTGATTTCGAAAGAATTGCAATATTACATATCTACTTGCGGCTGACCACGATTTTGCCATTGACATTAGGCGCTAAAGGTGCCCTTCTCTTTACGTGCTTCCCAGGAACTTTATCTTTAGCGATTGGAGCTCCGTTACAAGCTAATCCACCGCCTTTTCGTTTTCTCAGGGACTCTGTTGGTAGGTACTCGGCGGGCCTTAGAAGTTTGCGGAAATTATATGGTCCATTTATGTCTTCTCCGTCGTGCTGCTGAATTGGACTTGGTTTTTTCTTCTCCTCGTGAATTTTTGTGACTGTGGGTCGCAGAAACTTCCTTAGATCCGGGGTTATGCCCACTGTGTCGTTAATTGACTTGACTGCCAAAGTTGGTCTACTATTTACCAAATTGCGAGAAACGATGGGTCTCTGTCGATTCTTATCCGAAAAGTTGTTGTTAATACTAATTTTATTGTTATTATTGCTAATCTTATTATTGTTATTGTTGTCTTCCTGACTGATAAGTCGATCTACAAGTTTCGTCTTTGGCAATCGACTCAATTCATTCTTACGTTCACTATTCATCATAATATTATTTGGTTTTTGCTGTTGTTGCTGTTTAGCATTGTTTCGTTGCTGATGTTCTCGATTATTAGCGTAAACATTTAAGGCACTAGGCTTTATATTTAATCCGTCGATTTTGAAGCCAGCTCCGACTCGTATGCCATTTGAAGGGTTGATATACGGATTGGTGCTAATAACGGGCTTACTAGTTGGTGCTCTATTATCTGCCGAGGATCGCATGCTGATGCGCAGGTCATTAGTCCTTGAACTAAAAAGAATTTATTATTAGTTTATTATTAAAAAGAATGATATTTGATATTGATTTATTTCGCATTATTTTTATTAATTATTCTCGAAACTCTATATAGAAATGCATATAGACGAAACATTAACCACGAATAAAAGATACACGAATAAAAACATCAAAATAAAGCATATTATTTTAAAAATATTAACATTTATTTAGAAATAAAATTAAAAATTAAAGTATAAATGCGAATCTAGTTTTTCAAAATCGCACATACACACACTTGCACGCGTATACACACATATTTATATACTAAATTTGATTGTGCTTACTCTTAATATAAGTATATTAAAAAAGGAGGTTTTAAATAAAAAGAAGGAGTTTAGAATAAAGTAAAGCTGTACCTGAAAGTTTGCCATGATTCCTCTGATTAGGCAAAATATAATTCATAATAATAAGTTAGTAATGTGTTAAGTTACAAAAAAGCTATAAAGTTAAGTGAAATTTGAATTTTAATAATTTTAAATATGATTAGAAATATTAAGTAGTCTTTGCACGTTAGAGATATCAAATTATTAAAGAAATTATTAGAACAAAAAAGATACTTTGTGATTGGAAAAAATTCATATTGATAAAAACAATCCTTTTTAACAATTAAATTCTTGTAAGATTTTTCTTTTTTTGATCATAGTTAATATATTTTCGTACAATCGTTACCTAATGAAATTTTTTTTCCTTATTTCCTTTGTAGATTCAAATATACGTTGAACTTCTTTTTATTTATGATATAGACGACTTTATCATAGAAAATATTTTGATTAAGTAAACAACTATTAAAAAACTAATAATTAATTTTTCTTGTCTTTTTATGGATGTATTGTAAATAAAACTTTAATATTTTAAAATAATAGCCTTTATTTTCATAAACAAGAACTACTGACAAGATGTGTTAAGCAATAAGTATAGTAAATTGGTCTAGATCATCGTAATAAAATTGATAGGATTACCGAAAAAAGAAGCAAATGGAAACTGTGATAAGTACAAATGTGTCCAATATATGCAGGTCCTTCAAAAAGTTTCTAACCCTCCCGGATTTGTCAAAAAGTGCATTTTCGTGAAAGATGGCTAATACAAAACTTTCATAGTTTTAATCAGAGAATCTGATAATGACCTTTACATTGACCTTTGACCTGACCTTCGAGTTCATTTAGAGGTCAACTTTAAAATTTTAACCTTTTTAGAACGAGGATTTTTATGTTGAAATTGGACTATTTTTTTCACTCGATTTGTAAATAAAATCAAAGAATTTGTCACGTCGAATGCCTGACAAAATTGGTGGTCGAAATTTCGACCACTCCCGTCCTCAAAAGGTTAAATGGGAATTCTATTTTTGGTTCCAGAGTCACTAAAAGTATAAAATCCTACGTAAAAATGCGTATATTAACCTGATGGCTCAAAATAACTTCTAAGGGTTAATTAGGGATGAAAATGCGAATAGGGGCCCGGCCCATTACGAATGTTATCTTAATGGGGTCTGAAAGTCCTATTTTATTGACATGTCCAAATTATACAGTTTTTTGATAATTAAAAAAAATGTATTGCGATCATTCCAAAACCCCGTCCTCTAGAGGATAATCGACCGGATCTGATAACGATCTTACTTTAACCGGAAAAATTTATCCTGGATCTTGATCTTGTCTTAAGGCATCTTAAGAGGTTAGGTTAGATTTCCATTTCGTAATTTACAAATTATGCTTTCAGAAAATAAAATTCTTTTTAATTTATAAATTACGAAATGAAACCGAACCTAACTTCCAAGGTTGCCTTAAGCGGCCGGATCCATCCTGGTGGAGATCTCATCTAACTAAAATATTCATAATTTTATGAACCATCACCTTTTAACCAATTGGCTCTAACCCATCGAGTAAATACATTTTTGGATGTAGAATTTTATACTCTTTCTGAATCTAAAGCGAAAATTAAGGGTTTCCATTTAAAATTTCAAAGTTAACCTTCAAATCATCTTAACGATCAAGTCACTGTTAGATTCTTTCATCATTATCGAGTTGAATATAGAAATTTTAATTACATGTTTATCCACGTCAACACGCGTCCGCATGCACTTTTGACATCTTTATTTCACTCGTTAAACAACTATCAACTGACGGTATTATGATACGGTAGTACTGGGATATCAATATCATTATCGATTATATTAATTTTATTAAAACTTTTCACATGCATATGAAAGCTGCAAATAAACTTTAAGGATTCTTTGTCCATGTCACTATAATTCTCATATCACTATAAGTTACTATTTATATTATCTAATTTATGCAAGGACTACTTGTAATTTAATAGAAATCATTGTTATGCAAAGGAAAAAGGAAAAATTAACTTTCTTACTTGATTGATTTCGCCTCCGCACCCTCTGTCTCGGCTGGATTTCTCAAAGCTTTGTGCCAAATATCCGAGAGCTGTTGCTCCGGGGCAACTGTATAGTCTGCGTGAGCTTGCAGGCGATCCCTCCTCTCTGCATTTATTTCCAAGATCTGACCCATGCGGTTCCTGCAGTTCATATGTCAAATGTTATCATAGTTTATTATTTTTAGAGCTGGTACAAAAAACTACACCCGAGTAAACAAAGACTGCACACTCCACGACTTTTGAGATACTTTAAAATTGTATTATTATTAAATAATTTTAATAACTAGCTATTAATGAAAAATAATTTTAGTCGATTTTGTATACCTACATCTAAAAGTCAAAGTTTGAATCTACTCTGAAATTTTTACCTTAAATTTTAGAGACTAAATCAAATTTTAAAACTGTAAATCATTTACAAATAATGACATATTCAAAACTGTTTACAATAATGAGACATTAGTTCATAGAAAGGTAAACGGCCTTTTTTTATCTACATAATGCCCATGTGACCTTTTTTGCTCAAAGCAACAATTTTAACAATAACTGTTATTTCCTAAAAAAATTAATATTTTCAAGTGAATATTATAGTAGCAATCATATTGTATTTTTAACCTATATTTTTCAAAAATACTTTATTTTCTTTTTCGTGTATTGTATTTTTATTTAAATTATTAAAACTATAGTAACTATTATATTTTTTCATTAATAATGATAAAGCAACATAAAGGGGGAGGATAAGAAGTCAATTCCATCCTAAACAAACCACCCTCGTCCCCCCTGTTCACCCTATATATGTATTTTTTGGGTTTTTATAGGTTTTTTTTCCAAAAACACTGCATAGAAGCGGTGAAGTTTTCATTTTTTAAGAAGTGCTCGGGGTGAACAGGGGAGATGAGGGTGGTCTGTTTTGGGTGGAATTGACTTCTTGTTGTTAGTAGATAATGTAGGAATTTTTTCGAATTTTTTGGGTCAAACCTAAATTGGGCCAAAAACCAGCCTTAGAGACCCTCCCCCTTATACTATTATTTAAATATTTGTAATATAAGCATGGATGTTAATCAATTCTGTTTAATAATTTTGTTTTACTCGGGTTTTCCATTTAAAGGCGTTAAATTAAAGACGATACAAAAAGTTTTACACTAATCAAATTCTAAGCAAATAATTAGTATTTTTTTTTTTTTTTTATGATGATATCTTTTTTTAACACTCAGATTACAAAACTAAAATCAATGAAATAAATAGAAAGTGTGAAAATGTGAATATTTTGATATGAAAATTAAACGCCTAAAATATACGCTACAACTAGCTCATAAAATCTAATTTTATACATTGGTCTATAAGCTTTAATTGAAGCTTCTTAAAAACCGTGCTGTAGTACCTCGTCGATGGCTGAAGGTCATTTTCCAGCTGTATCAACGGTAAGTCCCAACCAGCTTCTTCTTCCTCGAAGTCTGAACCACTTTCGATGCGAGTGCCAAAATCATGGTAAAATTTGGCTTTCAAATCTCCATTTTTATCTTTTATTTTATTTTTAACATATTTCTGCTCGCATTTATCGCGTGGAATGTGCTTAATGTGCTTTTTTTGAAAAAACTAGGTCGATATTTACCTGCTCATCTCTTCCTTTAAATCACGATAATATTTCACAGTTTCTTCCGCCTCGGGCTGGTTACCATTGCGATACTGCAAAATTTGCTGAACCATGCTGAAACCTTTCGGCCTAACGTAGTCGTCAGGTACATCCTCGACATCACTCAACCGAACACCACCCTTATTATGGCGCAAGTTTTTGTGAACCTCTTGATTCTTCATGTGGACCTAAAATATGCAAATAATATTTTTATAAGAATTAATTATTGTATGCATCATACTTTGCCCTCAATAATTAAAACTTACAGTTTGAGCAAAGTTGATAAGTTCCGCTTGTCTTAGTTTTG
The DNA here is from genome assembly GCA_030522685.1 of Eupelmus azureus. Lineage (NCBI taxonomy): Eukaryota > Metazoa > Arthropoda > Insecta > Hymenoptera > Eupelmidae > Eupelmus > Eupelmus azureus. The sequence goes on along the minus strand of JAPYZA010002097.1, from coordinate 8,162 downwards.
GATGAATAGGATCCTTGACCGGTAATTTTTTTCTGATTGGTTCTTCTGTCTTGTACCATCGTCTTATTATTAACGCAGCGTCTTCGTTCTTTAAGCCTTCGCGTAAAAGTGCCTGGTGTGCTTCCTTTTTATCATCATAGTCATTTAATATTCTCTTGTATCGCTCCTCCAATTCATAGCCGAACTTCTTACGAATTGTATAGCCTCTGAAATGACTTTGTATGACAACAGCAGCGCTTTCTTCTTTCTTCGGATTTCCATCCGAATCTATTGAGGGTTCCCTTGATCCTTTGAATCTTTCCGCTGCTTCTTCTACAAATAAAATAAATATGCGCTTCCTAGCATGACTCTCAATTGTAATGTTTTAGAAATTACAATAAAAATTTACTTATATTATTTTTAAATATTAAATTGAAATATTACACTATAAGTTTTTATAAAAAAAGACGTAAGTAAACTCAGTGTTGAGAAAAATTGTAAAATTCTTACCAGCTGCTTTTTGCAAAGCGGTAGCTTCGTCGTCTAAGTTCCTCTGTTTGATCGCTTCGATGGCGCGCCTTCTGGCCAACCATCCGCGAATGTGCCGCTGCAAAGTTACTACGGACACAGCTAGCTGCCACTTTTCCCGCTTAAAGCGGATCTTAGCGAGCCAACGGCGCACGCACGCTTGCACCATGACGATCTTTTTTAGCTGTTCTTCATACTGCTTTGAAAGGAATTCTACGTGGTAGTATTTAAGGAAAACCTTGGTGCGTCCTAGGGCCCAACCATCCATTTTTAGACGCACCAAGAGTAGACGGCAATTGTCTCGATTGGCGATCACGCGCTCGTCCCAACCGAAAGCGAGGAAGCAGTATCTGCAAAGACGTTGTAATTAGTTTTCAAGTTATATCATTCATGACTTTATTAATAATAAACAATAATTTGGATTTACGATGGCATTTTTTACTCCAAATATTTTATAAAAAAAATTAAACAAATAAAGGTAAATAAAAAATAGTAAAAGTCTATTGTTTTCAAAAGTTATTGACACTGCATACTATAGTGCATTGTTAACTAAATTTAAGGATATAATTGTTTATGCCAATGAACAACTGGGTTACAAAATATTTTAAGTAGTTGAAAATCATTTTCAAATTTTAACTAATGCTTTAATTACTGATGTACAGTTTTAAAAACCTCTAATTATAATTATTTCCTTTGTAACAGTTTTCCAAAAACAGACCATTTTGTAATTTTGATCATTCAATGGAACATAATTGGACTTTACGTACTGTACTTAGAAACGTCATTTGTAATATCTTTTGTAATGTATTATGCTTGTAATATATTAAAATTTTACATTTAATATTTAATAATACTTTTAAGATATAATACACTGATTAATATAATAAAAAAGTTTTAAAATAAGAATGATCTATGTATAAATAAGTTACTTTATATATGTATTTACTTTATTGTTTTTGATTAGTGATTTGAAATTTTTACTTTTTTATTTTATTAATGAATGATTTTTCATACCTCTTCAAAAATTCATTGAAAGGTATTCGATGAGAGAATCCATTCTGCCTAATTCTGATAGTTTCAAGTACGCCAGTGTATCTCAATTGTTTTATCACTTTCTCTTTGTCGAAAAACTTAGGGCTTCTATTATCGTTTGGCTTTATACATCTAACAAACTGTGGCGAGCCTGAGACCATTTTTTGAAGCAGATCCATCAACGAATATCTGAAGTACGTCGCCACGGTCTGTTGAGCTCGCGACTGTGACGCTAAGCCTCGGCTTGAATATCGTTCCTAAAAACAAAAGAAATTACAGTAATTAATACGCGCATAAAAAAGGTTAATCTTTATATCACCCCTACAGTGAGAAATACAAAAAGAAAATAACAGAGTTAATTCTCTAACCTTTGTATTATGGCCTGAGGGAGATAGTTTCCTGGAATCTGTGTCGTGAATCGCGGAGTAAAGATTGCCGGTCTTCGTGATCGGACACTGGAACAGGAATCGAACCATGTCGAAATGAGATTGACGTACAAGCTGTATGACTTCGGGTGGCAGGAAGTTTCGATTCTTTTCGAGGAAGCCATCAGCCTGATAGACAACCCTGCCCGCAAAATGATGAATGGCAAAGCAAACCGCATCAGATTTAGGACGTACGTAGAATTTCGACTTAATGTTATTGTGAAACTTTTCTGTAATGAATATGAAATATTTGAATTAAAAGTTGTTTAAATGTTTTACTAATTGAAATAATTTATATAATTGCATAAAATGTTACCAATCAACGTTCTATCAGTTGCTCTGGGGAATCGGCTCTCTTCGTCGAGTAAAGCGAGTAGGCCCATAGGTTTGCTTAATAGCATATCAAGGACAGGCCGATTGTCTGAAAATTCGACTAAATCAACTGGGATACCTTCAGCCATGTATTCTTGTTGCTCCCACGTAAAGATGTGCTGATTGAAATAGTACTGAATTTGCTCATTAGCAATATTAATGCAAAGTTGCTCAAATGAGTTTTTCGGGAAGTTCTCGAAGCCGAAGATGTCGAGCAGGCCAATAGCCAAGGGTTCGTAGTTTGGTGAGCGATTAAAACTGAGCAAACAGTTGATCTGGTTGACCATCCAGTCGAAAAGTCGACCGTACAATCCCTTAGCCATAGCATCTCGTGCTGCGCAGGCCTCGACTACGGTGTTATTGCGAGTGATAGTTTCGCCACGGGTAACAACAGAATTGGAAGTTAAAGCTTCTACAAGATCATCTGGCTCGACGCCCAGTAGTTTTGATACTGAAAATATTTCATAGTTTTCTAATTTTTATTTATACTTACAGCATTTGCTTTTATTATATTAATATTATTTATTGATTTATTTACAAGCTCAGGAAATACCCAAAAATTTATTGTGCTACCAGCAGTGACCAGTTTAGCACTTAATTGTCATAGTTTTATCGTAAAAAATTCAAAAGCTTTATTAAATTTATATAATGAATAAAATTAGAATACCTCGAAGTACTGGTTCATTATCCACAACAGCGCTCTTATTATCGGTGTTATCCTCGGAGAGCATCTCAACGAATTCGATGTCACCAAGGTGCAAAATAGCGGCCAGAACATTGTATACAGCATCGACCTCTGCCTCTTGGAAACCAAGAACCTTAAACCCGACTTTGAGCTGTTGGAACTTGTCAATGTGTGTCTGGGAAGTATTGGCATTATCTGAAAGGTAGCGGTGATTCTTTCGAAGTTCCGGCGATAAATAAAATTCCTCTAGGCGCCCGTCAGCTTCCAAGCCATCGTACATGTAATAGAAGATGTGGAAGTTTCTTTCTTCTCTGAAAGATATTGTATAGTCCATATTAATTACTTCGGGTGAATGCATAACTAATTTTTATGAAACAAAGTATAAACAAAATTAGATTATTTTTGGTACAATTTATTTACATATGTAACTATATATTTTATCAATCCTATAAATATTTAGTAAAACATTTTAATGATGAGAAGTTTTTCTTTAAAATCATTTTTTATTTTTACAAGAAATTTATCTACATGTTGAAATGACATCTTGTACTCCTCAAAAGATTAAAAGCTGAAATTTTCAGTTTTAAATTTAATGAGATCTAAATTTAACTTAGAAAACAATGACGTTGAAGTAAAAAAAGAAAATTACGAAGAGTCTTTTAGAGTCTCGTAATGTTCCTCTGCTAAGCACGCTTTTTCTTGCGTTCTACCACTCGTCACAAACTTAAAAAAAAAGAGAAAAAAAAGAAAAAACTTACTCCGCTTGGGCAACCACCCGCGACTGCTCCAACAGATAAACAGCGATCCTTGCGCCAGTGACTTTACCGCCGCGGGTCATCGTCAAATCCAGGTATTTACCGAAACGCGACGAGTTGGCGTTAATGCCAGTCGCGGCGTTACCAAAAGCCTCCATGATCGGATTGATTTGCAGAATGCGCTCCTCGAGATTGCGGTTCGGTGCTTTGCTCAGATAAACCAACTGCTTGAGTAGCAGATTAGCAGATTCGGTCTTGCCGGCGCCAGATTCACCGCTTATGACAATTGCTTGATTTTGGCGCTGGTGCAGCAACGCTTGGTAGGCTGCATCAGCTACGGCAAATATGTGAGGTGGATTGTCGGAGCGTGCCTGACCCTTGTAACGTCTTTGCTCCTAAAAGACGGATATTATATTTTTTTTCGTTTTGTTTTATTACTTGCACAAAAGTTCGAGTAATTAATTATAATTATAATTTATGGAAGATTCACTACATTGATGAATCTTCTAATTATAATTATTATTGACTAATTATTAATTTGAAAATTTTATTAATTTCTCTTACGATTCCGGTATAAAGGCCAAGATTGGTGAATGGATTTACAGCAACTAGGATATCTCCAATATAAGTGTAAATCTGTGACCTTTCGTAACGATTCTGCAGTTGATCAACAATTGCATCCTCAGAGAGCAAATCCAATGCCGCCAGATCATCCATGTACATTTTTTCTGGTTTCGTTTTTCGGTCGGTCTTAAGTTTACCATGTTTAGTCGTTACTTCAGGTTGTCGGTGAACACGACCATCGGATCTAAATATAGAATTTTCTGTTTCAATATTGTCACAATATTGGACTCAAATTAAATACTGCTTTATATCCAATTTATAATATTCAAATTAATAATAGAACAAATTTTACTTTATTTAACATAGTGACTGGGAATAAAATTTATATATTATTTTGTATTATTAATTCAACAAAATAAAAGCATTTAAATTCGCACCTTTGTCTGTGAATTTCTTCTTGCAGCTGCAATCTTATTTCTTCCAATTTGTTCTCAATAATGAGAAGTAAAGGATGTTCTTTCAGCTCACAGGTATAGGGTCTATGCTCAAGATCCTTCACCAGGCACTCTGCGATGAAGTCGGAAAGTTCAGGTATGTACATGTCTGGATTTTTTAAGCCTGGAGGTGGGTTGCGCGGTATTTGAAAGAGCGCCCTCATGGGATGCAGCTCAGATAGAGGCGGATCGCCCTCGGCGAGCTCAATTGCTGTAATACCGACTGACCAAACGTCACAGCGCGAATCGTATGAGGAGTCAAGCTGCTGTTCGCAAGCTATGACCTGGAACAATGCGTAATTTACAATCTACAATTAGGATAACGGCATGGCTTTTTAGTGTATAATAAACGCTGAACTTATTTAGAATTTCATCCAGTTTAGGTTTTAGAAATAGAATTTCAAGCTTCTTTTATTAATTCTGTTAAATTAAATTTTAGTTAATTTTAGTTAAATTAAAATTTAGACAATTTTAATGCTATTAGTCTGTAGTGGATGATGTTCTCATCGTTGTTCTTAGGTGGGAGGCACAACTTTATTTTTGTTTAGTTATCTGCACTTTGAATATATTGATAAACACATGTTGATAAAATAATTGAGAAACGTAAAAATAATGGAACTACCCGAAATCAATTATGAATCCAAATTTTATAGTATTTTTCGTGTTTATTAGAATACTACGAAGTATGAAGAGATATAAAAATTCACTTTGTAATTAGTAAGATCAACATAATTTTTATTATATTTATTATCCGGCTACTAGTTTTACAAAAATTTATCTTTTTGTATGAAAGTGATTTAAATGAAATTTTTATTATCTAGGAGTTCTTCTCTGATATTATTTAAGTATAAAGTATGATTATGTAACAAAATTATTGCTTTTTGGAGCAGTCTTTAAATCAGGAAGCTCAATAAATTCAATAAGTTAACTCGATAAGCTTGAACAATCAGATTATTTTCGAATAACTGGAAAATTATAGTAGCCTGGTTATTTTGAGGTAGTTCAATTATTTTCATGTAGACTATACTGACTCAAAATTCCACTGAACACTTTACAATAGAACTCTTTAGAACTCTAATACTGAACACTTTAGAATAGTCATACATTTTTTATGTGAAAAGACATAAGTTCTTACTTCGGGTGCCATCCAGTACGGTGTACCCACGGAGGTGTTTCTCCTAACATGGGTCGCTGCAAGATGTGACGAGACGCCAAAGTCGACAAGCTTTATGCGTGCATCCTCTGTCAGCAGTATATTGTGGCCCTTGACGTCGCGATGCATGCAGTGATTGTTATGCAAGTAAATTAAGGCCTCGACCGTCTCTCTCAAGATGTAGGCTATCTGCTCGTCGGTCAAACGGCTTCCACGCCTCTTCAAACCCTGAACCAGGTCTGTTACTGATCCACCCGTGCAGAGCTGTGAATAATAGCCAAAGAAGACTTTTAGTGCACGCGACGGCGAACGTGAAATTTAATTTATATGTATATAAGGCTGGATTTTGCGACTTGAAAATGCTGTAGTTTTTCAGTTTTCTGAATAATTAAGAAACTGAAAGTAAACTAAACTGTTAAGCGAATCATGAAAATACAGAATTTATTAAAAAATAAATGGGTGAAATATATGAAATTCATGCAAACAGTGATTAAAGTTTTAGAAAGGTCCACAAAAATCTGAATGAAAGTATCTTTCTCAGCTATAAATTGACCGATCACAAATCATGCGTAAAAATGAAAACGCAAGGTAGTAAAAATGTATAACCGGCAATTACACCAGTTAAAATGTTCTGATTTAAAAGAGTGAAAGCTATCGGTACAATTGTTGCACGTAAAACATTTCTCCTCAGAAAAAATGTGGCGAATCCCACGTTAACGATCGTCTCCAAGTAACCCTCTCTCGAAACTATCCTTTATTTTCCGCGCGAGCGACCGCCTAGATCTTTGCCGATTTCCATGGAGACCGTTTACTATAGCGGACACGGCCGCGTGAAAATCCGATCTCCAATTTCTACCGACCGGCTGCATTGAGCTCCTTGACTTTCTCCGATAGGAACAACAACAGCGAGTCCCCAGTAGATTTAAATCAGATAAAAAAAGGCAAGTGCTCGATTTTGTACTTTCCGAGAAAAGTCGCATAATGCGCCATGTAACGTGCTACTTTCACGTGAAAAAAGTCGCGTTTATCGAGTGTGACAATGCCAACAATATCGCTGGCCACTGATCTTATGGTCGATAACTCAAAATTTCGTGTGCACTGATGCGAGAAGAGTGAGAAAGGATAGATCGGATCGCAATAGACGCGCTTCAACTATGGTGATCGTCTCGAGGGGCTCGAGATGCCGATATTGAAGAGTACTCGTTTGCTGGATATAAAGCGAAATGCTGGGCTTCGCCCATTACCTTCTCGGCTCACTGCAATTATTAGCTGTTTCGTTGTTCGAGTTACGGTACAGTGAAAATAGTACGAATAACGTATAATTCTGAATAACGTATTATGTTTTTCTAGCTGATTACAGTGGAGAAAATAATTTTTTCGAAAAAACGAATTAAAAAACATAACTGTCGTTTCTTTTGTATTCGTGTTGTTAATTAATATTATAATATTATATTTTTGTTAAAACTTGGAAAGATGTTTTTTATTTTTAAGACTATGAACCTCTTTTAGTATTCATTATTATTTTTATTTTTTTACTTTAAAAAACACAACTCGAACTACGATGCCCTTTTATTTGATATTTCTAGGTATGATATTGTATTCTAGATATTGTATAAAATTTCTAGATTAGATATTTACTTTAAAATGAAAAAAACACAATTCATATTGTATCTTAATTCAGAAATTCTCTTACCTCCATAACAAACCAGAGCTGATCCTCTTCCTGAGCGGGCTTGGCCCTCTTAAGGTAAAGACCGTGGAAGGCTGGGATGTTGGGATGCATGCTGAGGTCGCGCAGCACTAGGAACTCCTCCTCGATCTCCTCGATATTGTCAGCTACATTCTCAAGGATTTTGATGGCCACGCGCTCACCAGACTCTTTGTCTCTAGCCGAGTACACCTCGCCATAGGTGCCCTCGCCTATTAATTCCTCGAGGCTGAAGCGGTCCTCAGGATCAGGAATTGCATCGAAATTAACGTGCTGACTGAGGCCGCGGTACGCCATGTTGGTACCGCCACCAGTCATCTCTGGAAATGTAGAAAGGCGATCTGTTCTTATTATGCCGTGCTCTCAGTTAAGGATATTTGGTGACTTTTTAAACAATATGAATTTATATTCATACCTATTGTTTAGATTAAATTTATGAAATTATAAGTGGGTTTTATATTTAAGAG
>JAPYZA010002096.1:0-21270 GCA_030522685.1 Eupelmus azureus | reverse complement strand
GATTTGAACTTCTAACACTTCTAAACATGTTTCTAAAGCGATTTGACGAAACTCAAAATTTTACTATTACAAAGCTTCCTCTATGAGGAAGCAAAAAAGGAAAATTGTTCCCAAGATAAATGAATTTACATACTTCAGACCTAAAATTAATTAAAGACACCTTTTATTCAAAAACATAATCCGGCCTTTCTCATACTTCAACACTGTTATCTTTCTAACCGAATCCCACGCTCTAACTAAACAGAAAAATCAAATTTTTAAAAACGTTGCCGATTGCTCCTCATTATTTTCCATCTTCCCCTCCACGTGCACACGCCAAAAGTATAAGGGGCGAGAGAAAGAGAGAGAGAAAGATAGAAAGCACACGCACGTACTCTGACCGAGAAGGGCAAGAAAGCGGAATCGATATATTGACGCGCATACAATGCCCCGTAGGCGATTCTTCAGAAGGGGGGGGGGGGGGGGAGGGGGAAGGTTGCGAGGGAAAAATCCGCCCCCCTTACGCGACGAATCGAATCAGGATCCCATCTCGCGCGCTCGCGTATATTTTCATAATTTATCGGGATGGAAAGTCTCGTGTCCACGTGCGGCCTGGATTGACGACGACAACTCGCTGAAAGTCTTGGATTTCGAGATGGATTTTATGTATGCGTAATATATTTCGGGTGCTCGTTGACTATTCTAGCCGCGAGGCGCGGTAAAGTAATTTTTTTTTCTGCGCTGGGAACAGACGCGTCGAAGGGCATTTCACGCGTGGGTGGGAAGTGTGAAACTGAAGAAGCTTTGAGTACTGGGATGTTAGTGACATGATATTTTTAAACAATTTAAAACTAATAATAAAGTGTTCTATATAGATTTTTTTGATGTAAAAATGATGTAAAAACTTTTTCAAAGTTGTAAATTATTTTACAATTTATTTTTAGCTTGATAAAATGTCATTCCTGGAAGATTTCTTTTTTTGCAACGTGAAATATCTAAATAAATTATTTTAATTCATTTATAATACGGATATTTCACGCCATGTTAAAAAAATTGCCTAGTGCGAAAATGCCAAAGAAGAGACAAAATCGAAACAGAGACACACACGAGCAGTACAAGAAGATAGCTGTCAATTTGAAAGTCAAATATCTGTAGTGTACGCGCGGCTGTGAAACTTTCGGATATCTGAATCGGAAGTTTTAAATGATAGAGGTTTATGGTAATCCATTTCTTTCTCCATCATATGAGTACGCCCTCCAGGTAGGCGTGATTTTTCACTCGTGCTCAGGTACTTTGCTTAATAGACCAGCTTAAATATATCGAAAATCTATCGCGATTTAATCTGAATTTCTTCTCTTCATTCGCTCTCAATTTTCATTCAGCATTTTATAGAAATCCCGCCGCGACTTAATTCAACTCACGCCGCCCTTAATTTTTAGTTTTCAGCACTGTTGAATAAAAAAATAAAATACCGTACTTTTAATCAAGTCCACGAGTTTTTCCAATTATCTCAAAACCTTTAAGTCATTCTCGATGGCCATGCGATCGCAGAAACTATGACCAGCTCTATATACTATTGTCTAAAGACAAAAAGACCTAAGCTCCCATTCTCACGTACCTATATCATCGATAGTAAAGAGAGAAACAGAGACCGCGTGCGCGCGGGACATTCACCTTGTGCGGAGCGAGCTCTCGGCGTATAGAAATAAATTATCAGTTCGCGCGAGTGTGTTTCATCGACCTTCGCAGCTCGCGAGATAGAGAGCCTTCTTAAAGCTCGAAGCTATATACGTCGTTTTCGTGGAAAAAGTGCGCTCGACGTTGACCACGAAACGGCACTGCTCCCGGGATATACATCGTTTTTCTACGAGCTTTTCGATTCTGCATTAGTTATGAGCTCGTTTATTATGCGGAGCTGGAGGCCTGCTGCTAAAGGGTTTTGGATAATAGTTGACTGTGTATTGGAAGTGTAAAAGATGGTTTTTTTCTGGCGGGATGGGATTTTCTGGGTATTAAGAATTGACTCGCAGTAATTAGTATTATTTAATAATAGTGGGAAATCAATTGTTTATATTTCGGTTCATGTACACGTATGATTTTTTAATTTCCATTCATTATATATAACACAGATGGAAAACAATCAATAAGATTACAGAAGTAAAAATATCTGTTCATGACATCCAAAACGAAAAAAAAATCATTTATGCAATCGACAAGCCTAATCTCCAGCATATCATACACAATCACATCTTCGACAAGCAGGAAACAAATGCCTCTTCTTTCTCCACGCGATAGAACTTATCAACCGCGATCTTCCTACACACAACCCCCGAATCCAGCCGAAAATCAAAGAGGCAAAAAAGCTCGCCGAGACAGCAATTTCCTGCGCTCTCCGCGCCACGCATACGGCCCCTCGGCTCGGCAAAAAAATCCACGCACAAGTACACATAATAGGGCAGAGCGAGTCCCCTGAAAAGAGAAGAAATCGCGCGCGAGAGAGATGAAAGCGAAGCCTGATTTAACGCAGCCTCTCCGCGAGTGGTTTTATTAGCTCCGCCGAAAAATTTTTCCGGGCCGCCCGGCTGATTTCACCAAGTCGCTGGGGAAGCCCCGGGAGATTAAAGGACCGCGCTCGACGATGGAAAATTGCCGCCCCCCGGCTCCTGGCGCTTCTTCTCTCTTTTTTAATGCAAGTATTTCGCGTGTTTAATGGGGAAAAATTATGCGAAGGACTCCCCCTCGGCTTTATTTTTTATGCCCTCCCCTGCGCGGCTTGTGTCCCCGTGCGCCCGCGCCCCAGATGTGTATCTTCTGCGCGCTGTTTGGCGAAGGCGCGTGTGTTTCTTTTTTTTTTTTTTTTTTTTTTCGTTGAAGTAAATAAATATGTACCAAGGCCAAGCGCGAGTTCTGAGGGTGATCGATGTTATTTAGAATGAAATTTGTTTACGTGAGAATCGGCTGGTGGGCGACGCTTTTTCTTTCCTCTTTTACGACCCCATGAGCCGAAGGCGCTAGCGTTCGGGATTTTAATGAATGTTTGCTCTCGCCGAGACTTTGCCGAACATTTATTTAAAAGCCGAATTATGTTTACTGGATAAATCATAATTTTTTTTCGGTCGTACTGATTTATTAGAGGCTGCTGCCTTTACCTAAGGGTTTTGATGAACTACCGCTCCTATCGAGAAGTTCATCAAGTGAAATAATTCATTTTCTAAACGTTACGAGATAAGAAACTGAGAAACAATTAACGAAATTCTTTAATGGCAAACCGAGCGAAGAAAGTCCGTTAATATCCCCCGAAAAACATTAGCGCAGCCCTTTTCTCGATCTGCTTCCGAAAGAAAACTTCTGACGCTATAACAGCCTCACCCTTTTCGTCCTTATTTTTCCCACACGTATCTTGCTAAGGGCGCGCACGTGTGCATCAATTTCTCATTTCGGAAAAGTCCGTAGGGCTGCGCCTACATGCGTACACGGTTAATATCGAGCGTAGCTGCGTCCTTGTAAGAAAAAAATATATTATCGCGTTTCTCGATCTTAATTGTGTTTTACAGTGAAGCATTTTTCAGTGAAAATTCGATACAAGTAGATGGATTTCCATTTCGATTACCAAACGTAGCAGCTACGTGCGTAAAGTAAACTCCGGGCCGACGTCGCGGTAACAAAACTTATCCCGATAGTAATTCGAACGGCCTGTCGAAGGCTTTTGATTTCAAACTGTACATTAATTAAATCCTAGCGTTTCACAAAGTTTTCCCCGTGCAGCTAAACGAAACTAAACCGAATCGCTAAAGTTTGTTCCTTTTTTCCTCTTCTAATTAAAAGGCTCGCCAGATCTTCCTGACAAATGAAAAAGTTTTCCGGCAAACGCGAACAATAAATAACAGGAGTAACAATGGCCCGAGCAACATTTCGCAAAATAAGCAAGAAAAAGCGGTGTGTATTCGACGAAAACAGCATAGAGCACGGGAAGACGAGAGAGAGAGAGAGAGAGAGAAGGAGAGATCCCCGGGTGAAGAAATCGAGAGGGTTAGCCTCTCTCTTTCTATCTCTCTCTCTCTTTCTTTCTATCGAGCAGCGAGAGGCTTTCGCCATTAGGCGACCCAGTTTCCCCCATAAAAACCAGTAGCGCAGAGCAACCCTCGCTCGCGCGCGCGCCCGTAACTTTCTCTCTCTCTCTCTCCCTCGCTTAGCTCCTTCTTCTGCGTAGAGCACGCGCGCACATTTTTTTCAGTTGAGCTCTATACGGCTGCAGCCGCCGAGGAAATTCCCGGGCATGTTTGATTGGCCGAGTGATACAGGGCCAAAGGGAGGGAGAGAGACAGAGCACGATAGTATAAGAAAAATAAAAAGAGACAGAGCCGAGAGAAAAAGGGACAGAGGCTGCTGCCGGCGAAGAAGTGGAGTGTCAAAGGAGCGCGCGCAGCAGAAAGAGCGAGAAATAGAGAGTGAAATATAAAGAGAAGGACGAAAACAGTGAGCGCTAGAAGTAGTATACAAGAGTATCACAGAGCGAGAGAGAGAAGGAAAAAAAGACGGAGCATAGGACGGAGAGAAACACAGAGAGAGCGAGAGAAAAGACGAGGAGGGGGTCGCGCGCGCAGAACCGAGGGTGCGTAAGCCCTCTCTCCTCGGCAAAAGCACTATATACGCCAGTAGGGGGGGGCGGCAGAGAGAGAGAGAGAGAGAGAGCGACGAGGGTGTGTAGGAGAGAGAGGGGGGGGGCGACGCACGAAGGCCACCCTTCTCGCATCGCCCCCGGTGCGTGGGCACGCGCGCGCGGAGAGAGAGCGGGGAGGGGGGGGGGGACCCCGAGATATACGAAGGGGGAGCGGTGGCGGCGGCAGGAGGGTGCGTATAGCGGCGTATAGGCCTGGGCGAATCAGTCGCGGACGAGCTGCGTCGGTGCTTTTATCGCAACTCTCTGCCGCTGCCGTCGCCGCCGTCGCCGCCGCTCCGTGTGGAAGTGTTCCTATATACACACACACGATATTATTATTATTTGGAGTCTTGGGAAGAGCGCCGCTTTGGTTGCGCGTGTGATTACCTGACCGGGAGTTGTTTGGTGTGCGCTGAGATCAGTTGTGTGCCTTGGCGCGAGTCGCGGCCAAGCGGGAGTGTGCTAATTGGTGCGGGCAATCTTGCTTGAGAGCCGGAGATAGAGGCTTTATCGTTTTGCAGAAGAGACAGGCAAACAAGAGAGAGAGGCGAGGCGTCAACACCAATGGTGCATATCGTAGAAGTAATACCGTCGCGTCGGAACGACTTTCCTATGGTGAGTTGCTTTGGTTATCGGTGGTTTTCTTGTCCTGAGTCCTTTTGACTGTAGGCGTTGGTTTTTGTTGTCGGTTTATAATGATTGGGCGATGGGTTCTGGGAGCTGGTTTGAAATTATTGAGATCTACGACGCTTCACCGGGTTCCGGATGGTTACTGCTTGATGCTAATGAAAGTGAAGTTTTTGTTATTGTGATTCACAATAGGGAAAATTTATTAGATCGAAGTGAAAGATTTGCATTTGTAATGTTTGGAATTGACTATGAACAGTAGAAAGCGTATGTTTTGAATGTCCGCCTTGAGCCAGAGTTGAAAATTTTACCTTCTAGGGGATTCCTACCCAGAATCCCTAGCGCGACAGACGTGATCCTTACTACTGCATCTCAGCGATAATTTTTTGTTTTAATCTAGAACACATAGAATGTGTGGTATTATTTTTAATTTTACGATTGTTAATAATTAGATGTAATAATAAATTTCATTTAGATTAACGAGTAATTTAATACATCGTGTAAATATTTCAATTATGAAAAATACGCAATAATGTTATAAATTTTATTTCTTTTTTATGATAAATCAATATATTTATTTATGTTTTAATAGTCAATCATTACATTTCTGTAGCTTTCCGTAGAAACTGTATAAGGCTATTTTTTCTATTTTCAAGATATTAAGATAAAAAATGACTTGGAATCTAACACATACTTATTTACTTAGATATTAAATACACAAATAATCACAAGAAATACTCTTTTCTCTTGCTTCAAACTAATAAATTGCATAGTTGTTTTGAAAACATAGGAAGTGGATCATGAATAGACTTTTACAGTTTCATTATTATTTTCATATCAAAAATAGATTTAATAATCAATTATTATCAAAAAATATTAATAATTTGTAATTATTTGTAATTTATTAAATATTAACTTTTCAGTAAATTTATGAATTTTATATTAAAGAAACACTCTTCAACTCTCAAAAGTGCTATAAACTCAATCCTCAAAAGAACGGACTTATTCACTTATATTGGGAGGTCGCAAATTTATACAGTACAATGTACATCATTTATTCGGGTGTTACATTGAGAATACCACTATTTGATAAATAAAAAAAACAATCGCAATATACTTGTTTTTGATTTTTGCTGCTGAAATATCCACGTCAAATTGTTATAATATACAAATAATAAACGTTTGGATTATTTTTGTTCCGATGCAGAAAGAATTTTTAAAATTCACGAGAATCCCTGTGGATTATTTTTTGGGTATCCGAAATGCTATAAACGAAAGAAATATACAAATACAAACGTAGCTCTATAAATAAATGAGAGTGTGTATGTGTGTATCTTTCTATGTCTGTATGAGAGAAAGAGAGAGAACGTTAACACGCTCTTTCAGCGCGCGTTTCATTGAAGTCACTATAACGATCAATGAGTAATATTACGCAAACCGAGCAACCTCTAATTTTAACCAGTTTCTTTTAACTTCTTAAGAGTACACTGCGTGTTTGCATTACCGTTGAACTATATGGAAATTTCATAGTGCACATTTTTATTTTACTTTATAAAAAGTAATCATAACAAAACGAATTATAGCATGAAAATAAAAATACAACTGTAACATAACATTTTATGATTTAATTTTATGATAATTAAATAGATAATATTGTAAAATAAAATTCATATTTTGTATTTTTATTCTTTTTTTACATTTTCATTTAATTCTTTATGAACTTTTTAATTTATAACTCATTGAGCGAAATACTTAATAAAATTTATTAAAAATATTGGAAAATTTAGAATATATTATAGTAATGCCGTGACATGCTCTTTTAATTAATAATTTTACACTATGTATTTATAATTGTCATATGTAATCATTTTTATAATATAAACCCATGAAAAAGTATTATTCATATCTAATAACTTCTACTTCATGATATGATAAATGTTATTAAATAGACTACTACTATAAAAAATAATAAACTGTATTTGATTGTTAGGAGCCTTTTACAGTTACACGTCTTATTGTACACATCGCTATTCATAAACAAATTCAATACGTTACTTTGAAGCTGAATTCTAACCTCAAAATTTGCCTGTCAAATTGAAATTAACTCTTCGTAATTTGATATTTTGTTAGTGCTAACATCTCAATGATAAAGCAATATTTTTTATATACAAATGCAAAACGTAAATATTAATGTCACATGAACATTTTGTAGAAAATGTTATATAAAGATGATTCAAATTTTAACAACATGTTTCAATGCGGCAGTTAGTAACATTCATGCTTCAGTACTTTGAGATTCCAGATTTGATCCCATGTAAGGTAAGATTTTACGAACTTATGTTTACTTACATTAATTTTTAAAGTAAATAAATAAAGTTATAAGAAAAGACCAAATCTGTTTTCAACGTATTATCTACTTTAATGAAGTTTATTATATAAAAAGTAATTTTTTTTTTTTTTTGATAAGGCGAATATGTCACATTGTTATTGTATTACATAAAAACTTTTTATAGGTTTGTAAAAAATTTTATTAACACTTTTCTCTTAATGTACAATCTTAAATCAATAAGATCGAATAAGCATCAATCATTACTTGAAAAAAAAAACTTGTAAAACATTTGATTTTTGATTTTTATTATTACTTACTTATTGATTATTAATACTTTTAATTTATAATTTTTCTTTTCTGGTTTTCCTTCACCCTTGTTCTAAAAGTAATAGTGAAATCCTTTATCCATACAAACGTTTCTTCGGTATCGTAGACAAGGTAGGGTCAGGGTTAGAATAAATGACTCGAAGATATAAATTATTAATTCCTTTTCTTATTCTATATTCATGCTTCATTTTTATATAATAATAATCAATATCTGTAACAATTAATTATGCATGCTCGCAATAAATACATTATATTCCTACTATAAATTAATACGAATAACATTAGTAACTTGATCTTTTTCCATATAGATTTAAAAAGTAATTACCTCAATTACCAAAACATATAGAGTGAAATGGTTTTTATTTTTCTCAATGACTATGTTAAAAACACTTAACATAAATAAAACATTTATGCATTCTCCTCTACCCTTACTTTTCTAGTAATTAAACTAATCCAAGTGAAATCTCCAACAATTTATTTACAATACTACACGTTTATATTTTTAATTCAAGACTTGCTCCAATTCCTTCCATATCAATAATTCCGATTTCGAAAGAACACATCCACCCTACTTGAAACTCCCGCGAAAATTCCAAGCAAATAAAGGACCGACCCTCTAACAAATTTAAAATAAAAAAATACAGGGAGACGAACGGAAAACGAAACCTTTCGCATCCTGACCCAATTCCCTTTGCCTTACATCGACGCCCGCGTCACGTATAGACCCTCTCTGTGCAGAAAATAACCTCGCCACGAGCCTCTTTTGTCTGTTTGGCCGCGTCTGTCTCCTGCGAGCGCGCGCATTTGCAATTTAAATTTTTCGATTTCACCGTCACGCGAATGACCCCCGCACGCGTAGATGATCCCAGGCCCTGCTCTTATTTAATTTGGGGCCGACACGGACTGACGGAAAATGACGGTTTTACATGGTTATGCGTTGACGAGGGTGACGCGAAGGGCCGAGTCGTGCTTGGAGCGGATTTATTAGATTATAGTTTTGGACAACGATCTGCAATTCATTAGGTAGTTTATAACTACTTTTTTTAAATTAATAAACTTAATGTATTTAATATTTTTAATTTAATATATTGTTAAAATATAGTGATGATAAAAAATTAATAATTGTTAATTTTTTAACTTATAACTATTGTTTTCTGACATGAAGTTCTACCATTTTTCTCACATATAATCTTTTTTTTTTAACCAATATCCGCAATATGCACAATTACTCACAAGTTCGAAACAAATAACAGGCCATAAATTTATCCAGCTCTGTCACGCTTGTATCCGTCTTCCGCTTAACGCTTTCAAGAAATGATTGAACAGTAATATGAAGATCGAAAAGTATACTTTACTTTTCTTTCAACGGACAATTTTTCCATGTCATTTTCAGTTATATCTTTATAAAAAACAATTTTTCAACAAATTTACCTTTCAAATACAAATAATTGTTCATAAACCCAATCAATTACATTCGCAATCTAAAATAAAAAAACTCTACACACTAATGAATATTATTCCTCCGACACTTCAAACAAAGGAAAACGCAGTTTTCCCCAACCAAAGAGCCGCCCACGCCAAAACAATCGCTTCTCCCTTCCCCAAAATCCCAATAAACTCCAAAAAGTCATCCGCGACTTCCCGATTCTTCCGACAGTTCTTCTTTCTTCAACGCACCGACTGCGGCGCACAGCATCACCCTCTCTGTTTTGACACGCGAAGCGTAAACGCAAGCCAGTGTAACACGTGCCGCGCGCCCGAAATAGGCTAGCTCGCGTTTTGGTCGGAGGGAAAGAGAGAGAGAACGGGAGAGAAAGTGAGAGATGTTTACGACGAGAACGCGAGAAATTTTCGGAGGGCCCGCGCTGCCTCGTAAACCGCTAACGATATTAACCCGGCGATAACTCGCTCTTACCGAGGCGGCTCGGACGAGGGAGTCTGCTTGTAGTTAGGTACTGGACGGCCGCTCGTTGGGGTGGCAGAGAGGATCGAGGATTTCTTTGGCTTTTCGAAGGAGGCCGGCTTCTAGGCTATTGCTGGTGGTGTTAGTACGGTTTGTTTGATGAATTGTCGGGCTATGTAGGTTTATAGTTGATTACGGCGGAGAGATTGAGAAGGAGTGAGAGTGCGAAGAGGGTACGTACGTTGTTGATTGCTTTTTGCATAAATTTTGTGATACTATATGAACTTATTGATGGAAAAAATTGATTAAATAATTGATTAATTGAAAAAGAATGAATTAAACTTACAGCCACGTTGCTTTTGCAAAAATTTACCCAAACTTTTATGATTTCACTCGTACATTGACTTTCCAGGACATCATAAAAAAATTACTCAAATTTCTTTTAGTTATTCTACACCTACAACCAAAAATCAATGATTCCTCTTGAAACTCCGCAACAAAATGCACAATCAAACTCCTCACATAATACCCACCTTCTACCCACCCAGCCCGAAATAGAAAAGGGCGCTTCTGCGGAAAAAGCGCAAAATCATTGTGCGTGCACAAAGAAAAGCAGCGCGCTCTCGTCTACGTATCAATATACAAGGACGCGACGAAAAAAGGTCGGAAGCCCGAACGCAGCTGCGTACTATTTACGAGAAAGAAACAGAGAGGCAGTAGGGTGACGCTATGGTTACGCGATTTTATCTCACACTGACCGCTCGCGCAGGGAGTAATTGGCGCGGGCCTTGATCGATGCGATGCTGCGCTTTCTTCGCGAAAAAAGGTGACCGTGCTGTATATGTGTGTGTGTGTGTGTGTGTGTGTGTGTGTGTGTGTGTGTGCACGACTATGATCTTGAAAGTCCATTGCGTATTTGAGATGTGCAATCGATTAGATGAGCTGCTAAACGAGGGGAGCACGAGAAGTTTTGTGCTGGGGGTGAAGATGTGAAGTAGGGCCTGCGTGACGATAAATATGAAATTTGTTGATTATGTGCTTTATATCTATGCAAGTCACGAAATTTTTGGCGGCCTAATATAGAATGCAAAAATAATCTATACAATTTTTCTAAAAAACCAAATATTATATTAAATTTTACCATACACCAGCTAACAGCTCACGTAACAATCGCTATTCTCTCTCCAACAATGGTCTATATGATTACGCAAAACGTTACGCTAACTTTTCAATGCGCGTCCTCTCCGGATTAATTAGTCCTAACGAACTTTTACGAATCCCTCGGTCTATTCATCTCGCCTCAGCAGAGAACTAACCAAGCATCGCTCGCTCGTAAACCATATCAATGTATACGCGTACACTCATCTGGAAAGCGCGTGACGGCCTCTAGCGTCACGCTTCTATACGCGTATATATATACGAGAGCGCGCGCCGATTAATGCGCCGGCACACGCGCGCTCACCACATGGCCCAGGAATGCCTTTTGAATATTTCTCTTAGGCCCGGAATAGCTCGGACGCGTACGCGGCTATCCGTAGAGTCCAGAGGATTAGTGAAGAAGGTGCGGTCGCTTGAGGTTTTTTCGAGCCGGGGTTATTGGCATTTTTATTGATGGAGTTTTTAATGAGTTTTAATAAATTTTTTTAGAAGAAAATATTGTAATTAGGAGTATGCTGGGATGTGTTATAGTCGTATGTTTGAGAATAGATTAATATTTCGATGCAATCAAGCAAGATTTCAAATGGAAAATTTGTATTATGTTAAGTACGAATGCGCAATAAACTATGAAGTTCATGGAAAACGTCAGAAAGTCTTTTAGAAAATTTTACTTTCTTCGAGATTAAAGAACACTTTATCAACATTACGAGCTTGCTCTTTAAAGCAGCGACTGTTACAATCATGAATGCTAAAAAGGGTTTTTATATTAACTCTTTTATGTTTCTTTAGCGTTGAATATATCTTTTCCGCTTTCTGAGAGATGTGGATATTATGCATTCTACTTTCTACTAAACGTCAAAGCAACTAAAGTAAAGTTTCCTTGTAAAAAAAATTAAGTATGAAAAAGAAATGAAACGGTCTACGCAAATTAAAACGTTAATGTTTTGTTGACAAATTTATTAAAAATTTTCCGTCTTTAATTAATTCATTTTATGATTAAAAAGGAAAGGAGAATCGTAAAAGATAATGGAAAAATAAAAAGCGCTAAAGAGACACGAAAAAAAATCAGCATAAAGAAGGAAATACGACACATAAACCTGCAGAAGGGCCGGATAAATCATATTACGATTTAATTCAAAGTCACAATGGAAGCGCTCTCATCGTTTCATGTCATGACAAGAATGTCGGCTATTTTACTTTATTTCTTTTGCTGCTACCTCGTAATGTAATTTTGCATGAAACCGAGCATTTTCTCAAAAATTATTTTACATTTTCCAATGCATTTATTAGTATACAAATTATTTAATCATTGGATGTTCACATGATGCTTATTAAAGTAAGAAATAAAAGTATAGTTTAAAATTTTTAAAATCTGTTTTTATTAGAATTATCGATAATATAGCTATTTTATTAACAACACAAATAATATATAACACACTATTCATTCTTTTATTTTTCCTCTTATCGATTTCACTTGAACGAATCAAGTATTTAGAGACCTTACACTCTCTAAATATTTAAATACAACCTCATACTGTATATTCAATATGTGGTATTACATCAACCACACAAAATCACTTTAAACCTTCAGTATTTTTTATCAAAATGTTCAACAACGATAAATTCATCCCTATTTCTTCTCTACCTCCACCCCCGCGATTCTCTTTCCCAATACTAAAACAAAACCTCCCGAAAAAAATTAAACAAGCATTACCATTTCCATCGTAAAATAAAAGACAACAGAAAAAAACCAGAGAGAATTAAATTTTTTCCACTTTGCAAAAATTCGCGCGAGCGCTATCTCGCCATCGTAAAGTCGCAGTGCAGCGAGGTAACGGCGGTAATCGAATCGCTTTATAGATTTCTCCCGTCCGGCCGTCGGCGGCGCCCGTCGACACTTGCCCGACGAATATCGCGAAACGCGTCGCGCTTTTTGCCCGCCGCGCCACGAGATAAGTGCACCCGGAGATTGGCGGAGAAGTCGTTGAGAGTTCTTGCAACAAATTGCGAGTTTGGTTCTCTCGTTTTTTTCATTTTCTTTTTTTTAGGGTAGGAGAATTTTATTGGATGTCATTTGAATTTTATTAGATTATAAAGCTGATCACTTTTGTGTTTTGGTTGGATAATTTTGCCATTTATGATAAGTTTAGGATTTACTCCCGAGTCAACGAGTTAGAAACTACGGCTGAAATTTTTGTTATTGACCTAATCAAAAGTCTACATTACCAAATCCCCTTAAAATTTTCCTCTCATTATTTCTACCAGAAACCCAAAGCTCCTCCAGTGCTCCTTCACCAAGAAGATTAACCCCGTAAACGCATCACAATACTCATCTCTACGACCACGAGTCTCAAAAATCTCGGGAAATCCGTACTCGCCCCAGGCGCTTACAGGGCATTATAATCGAGCGCCAATAGCAACGCGACGTCCTCGATTTGGCGCGCCAGCCCGAAAATGAGAGCGTAATCCACGCACGCGCGCGCGGCTATCATCAGATCCGGCCATCAATTGTGCATCGCTCTCTCGCGCGCGGCTCCGAATTAATTCCGGTTTCCAATTAATTCGCCAATTAGCCTCTCGAGAAGCGCCGCTTCCATTTAGATTCTAATCTGAGAAGCCCAGCCGCGCTCGTCCGAACTCTCCTATCCCAAGCGCGCGCTTAACTCCAGAATGCACTTGAGCAGCCGTCGTCGAGTGGAGACCGGATTAGTAGCGCGATACTCGGACGCGATTTGCATGTGTGAATAAGCTGTTTTAGTGAAAGATACGTAGGGCTGTTGGCGAGGGAAGTAGAGGTTGGGTAAATTATAGACTATTAGTCTTGTTTGTTTTCTATTTTGTACGAATAGATTTTTTGCTGTGTAACAGTGCCGTAGGACTGTAATTTTAAAATCGATCAACGGCTTTTCGAGAAAATAAGAAAACATCCGTAGGATCGAATCGAATCGGGAAATTCTCGAAGAAGAATCTCGAATTCGGAAAAAGCGTACCTCGCTGCCAATTTCTAAACTTACTTCATAAAAATCCTCATTCTTGCGCCCAAGTTCGCCCGCGCAAATGGAATTGAATCGAATCGCCCGGGCCGAAGTGAAAAGCCTTGAGCCGCGAGCGGACGAACGGTGTCGGCGAGGAATCCGAGAGACAGTTGCGATTGGATTTGAGAGCTTCGCTGCGGCAATCTCGTCTTCTTACGCGCGACGATAATTTCACCTTCGCTCGGACCTGTCCTTTCATTCCGACGTTAGCCGGCGCTCCGCTTGCTGTGATTTTCAATGGAAACAGATAAGAATCTTGTTGACTTTTTTTTATCAGTTTATGTTTATCTTTTTGTTTTTTAATTTGCACTCTAAAATTTAATAAATTTGAAGTGAAACATTGATTCTGAGCTTGACTTTTACAAAAAATGCAAAAAAAAGGAAAATTCTTAGATACTATAAAAATATTTTAATTTATATTGCAAAATATTACGAAAGAAGCGTTGCTTTTGTATATTTCAAAATTAAAAAGTAGGTTAATAACAGAGAAAAAACTTTAAGTACCAAAGTTAAAAACCTCATAACTTCATGAATATAAAATCTTTAAAGCTCCCTAAGTACCAAAGTCACAGACACTTTCCAACCTGAATTTCGATTTGTCAGTCTTTCAGCAACCCGCCTTGAACATGAGTACGTGAATTTGTGGTCAGGAGTAATTGTGTAATGAATATATCGCACCGCGGAAGAGACTCGCGTATAAATTACTCAGCTCTAATTTGCATGTACCCATGTGTATATACAAAACGAGCTCTACTTCTGCAAACAGAATACTCAAACGTTCCGTGCACGCTTTCCACTCGCTTATACATAAATACCTTTTTATTAACTTTTTATCAAAATTTCCTTTCTAATTTACGATCCGCTTAAAGTCTCAGGTAAAATTTTAGCATCACTTTACGTTCTCCAATCTTACAAAAAGAGCGAGTTAAACTAAAAGGTTAACCTCATATATTCTTAATGGTCGAATTAAGAACGCAAACCAATACAACGAATGGCAAAGAAGTTAGGTACTTATACATCGACGGCTAGCGAAAGTCTTATCGCAAGAGCGGTTTAAACGTCGTCCGCGCTTAGGTTCTGATAGCTCATTCAATTTCCTAGGCGACGCTCGTCATTCAATTCGGAGCTCAGGCTATTGCCTGGCCAACGCCCTCGTGTATATCGAGATTGCACGTAGGGATAGTGTAGAGCCTTTCTCTTTTTCCTTTTCGTGTGACGGACGGTACTCTTGAGCTTTTTTTATTTTGGGAAAGATGTGGGTGATGGATATATACGTGGATATTTATGATTTATTTTTGGGAAAGATATTTAAAAGGTGTCGCTATAGGTAGGTACGTTGTAATTAGTAAAGATAGAAATAGAAAATTAAATAGGTCTTGATTAGAACCTATAGCTAGGTTGATTTATTAGTAATATTATTTAGTTATGCCTTAATTAGAAACTGGTACGTACCTGACAAACTTTTTAAATTAGGTCTAACTAATTACATTTCTACTGTTCGAGTTATGATGCAATCAAAATGATGACTCAGTAAATAATATGAAATTTACTCTTAGATATCTAACAGACAAAAAGTTAATTCGAAAGTTTAGTTTTTATATCTAAAGATAGCTTTTATAGCATGAGAATTCCAAATAACCCTCAATTCGAATTACTTCCGGAAATTCAAAAACTTGACATTTAATATTTAGGCTCTCTGCTCTTTTGTTTACCATTAAATGATCATAAGAAGTACTATTACCTAATTAGACCATACACTCAAAATACCCCGTAATCTATCAAAACATTTTCCACCCCCGCTGTACTAGAAAAACACAATCAACCAAATTATTACGTCAGCAATAAGGGAAAAGTGTGTTTGCCTTACCCTCGAGCGCAAACAGTTCGCTCGCGCGTCCGAATAACCAAACATATACATACAGGACGATCCGCTCGGCGCTCGCGCTGCGTCTCCCTTCCCAAATCAAAATGTTTGCGTCGCTCGACAAACCATAAATAATTCCTCGCCTCGCGACTCACTTCAAATTTTCTCACGACAAAGGGCGAGGAAAAGGCGCGCTCAATGCTCTATTCTGATGCTCGCACGGTGTAGCTCGTGTGGAGCTGAACCTGGCAGATTTTGACAGACAGTTGTCATTTGTTGGATGCTTGAAGGATCGAGGAAGCATTTGGCTCTGTACCTTTTTTAAAAAGAGAATTTAGAGTTTAGAAAGGATTGCATTTGCATGGAAGTTTTTTTCGATTAATGAAACTTTAGACACAATTGAAATTATTATATCGTACAATCTCCTAGGAATATGTCATCCTTACAACACCGTAATTATTAATTATTACAACGTCTAATCTAGTGCGACCCACAAGTAAACCATACACATATTTCTTAATGTAATGCGCCTCGCGTATATCGAGTATCACATTACTTCCCGTGAGGAAAAATTATTACAGGGGCGATCGAGATACACGCCCGAGATAATTAAAAAAGCCAGCGACGTTATCGAAAATTATTTGTCCGTCGTCGATACCGCCAACGCTCACATCTATAATAACCGAACAAACAGCGCAGCGTCGCCTCGGCTTATCGAGTGGACAGGATCTCTTTATAACAGAGCGCTGCCAAAAAAATTATAAGGGTCGATCCTTTTATCGGTGAAACGTGTACCCAAGCTGCGCCCCTATATATATATATATATCCAGAGACTCGAGTTTATGTCGCCTTACATCGCGGGCTCGTGCGTATATATGTGTGCATATCGCGCAAGATAATCGAGCCTTAATTAATTGCTTGCGCGAGCAGCGCGCGCTGGCGCAAAGACAACGCCTGAGCAAACACATTTGCTTATTGCCGTCCATCTTGACGGCGAGCTCGGTACTGGCGCGATCGATTTCAGTCAAGGCGAGCGCGATGACACGAGTAGAGTGCCGAGTCTTGGTACGATGTAAGAAAGGAGGTCTCTTTATGTGTACGGTATAGTCTTGGAGAAGAACGTTTTACAAGAAATTTGTGGTATATATACTTTAGTTAATACTTTAGTTAATTTGAGGAAAATTGAATTCTTGGTTTCTATAGTAGGTGTGGTAATTGTGATTGCCATGTTCTTAATATTAATACAATATTATCGCGTAACAGAATAATACAAAGTCGAAATTATAAGACGTACGTATATGAGTATTTTTACATTCGATATGCGCTTAGCATCGTGTTATAATTAAACGTTATTAATAGGCAAGAAAGATAAGTCAGTCTGTCTTGAGTACGACTGTTTTCACTCAGGCTGAAACTTGAAGAGGAAAGTGAAGCAGAAGAATGTTTGTCATGACGCTGCATGATAAATGCTCGTCATTGCGTAATTTCTGAATACGATAAAATATTTATAAGCAAAGTGGTGAATATAATTTCCGTCAGATCGTGAGATAGGTGTGAAAATTGATTACTGCAACAAAAGAACCATCACACTGTGTTATTAAAAAAAAACTGAAATTGATTGTTGTCCATTAATATCTTAAGAATCAATTTTTTCCAATTAAATAAAAAAAAGCAAGAGTAAAAAATATTAGTATAATAAAATAAAATTATCTGTTTCAAATAATCAACAGCAATCGAAATAACGTTTAACTTTTTAAATAATTAACGAACACTCAATAAATAAATTCAATTTGATGCACTCAACGCATTAAAAGTTTTAATCTTATTGACCCGACCAATCCTAAATATTCGCACTCATTATGAGCATCAAATCAAAATTCAATTAATAAACCGCTTCATTAAAAATTAAACGATAAATCGCTCGCGCCCCGAGAACAATGAAACCAATTCGTTGCGCAAGCGGGCTCACCACGCAAACCGCATATTTGCTTCGTTATAACACCTGAACCCAGCTCCAGATCGGCATACAATTAAAATAACCTCGAGCCGCGCTCTTCATCGTTAGCACCCTGCTGCCATCCCCTTTAACAAAACTATATATATAAAAAAAAAAAAAATTGAATACCCAACGGCAAGAAAATCCTTCGACAAAATCGAAGCTCCTCTCAATTAAGCGCTCCGCTGACGAGCCTCAATCGTCGCGACTGCTGTGCCCACGGGTGCGAATCTATACATGATTTGTCCTCGTTTTAATAGCCGTGGCCTGCGGTCGAGTTGCGTGCATCGGGCGGCACCGATGCACATGTATCGACGCCTCGTCCCCCGACGCCTGCTGCTGCCGCTGACATTAACACACGTCCCTCAGGACGAAAGGATTGTGCGCTCTGCGAATTCGAATGTGTATTTTATTTTTCGAGCGAACGAGAGAAAAATAATCGACGGTTTGAATGCGGCGTTGGTGGGAGTTCTTTGAGTATGGTTAAAACGAGAGCAAATGCAGGCTTGCTGAGGGATTTATATCGGGGAATATGAGTAGATTGATAGTGATTTTTTGGGATTAAAGTCAGGATTTAAAATTTTTAACGAATATCTTCTGGTAGGTTTCATATAATTAATTAGACATATTTATTTTTTTTCGTATTAATAGGACCAAAATAAATAATTATTTAACTGTTGACTAATATATTTAAATATTCAATATCGAAGCAAGTCTTAAATATTTGATTTTGAAAACTTTAAACAAAAAAATAATATTTGATAAAACCATTTAGAGCATCAAAAAACCTATCCTACAAAAATTCTAATGCTGGCGCATTATCCCTCTAACAAAAAGCAAAATCCCCAGCGATAAGAAAATAGAAAAACGTACGAGCACGATATCATACTCACAAAATAAAAAAACAAAAAAAAGGAAACACGCGCAGCGCAGGTAGATAATGCGGCTTCACGTAATCGCACCGGATAAAAAAGCAGTCGCGCGTATAAGATGCGAGAAAAAGGAAGGTGCGCAAGCTGTCTCTCTCCCCATGACAACAAAGCCAACAACAAACGTCGACTGAAACTTTAATTTCCTGGCAGTGTGCGCTTAATATAGTACACGCGTTGGCCGGGAATGGCTAATGCGCGATGATTGGCCACTAGGTATACGGGATACGTTTTCCGCTCGCTGAAACTTGCAGGGGGAAACTGTTTTTCTGTCGGCGAGAAATGGGTGTCGATGGCCTCTCGCTGAATCGGCCGTAATTCGCCATGAATACGCGGGATGATGGGTTGTTTTCTTGCGGGATGGATTCTCGAATGTATTTGAGTTTGACGGAGAAGAAGAGAGCGTTAGCATAGGATTGGTCACGTTGTTGATACTTTTTTCTTTTCTATTTCAAAAATTGCTTTGAACTTTATTAATTTGGTCGTAAGTTTGAGTGCTTATTTGATTTTATGCGTCTAGCATAAGAACGTCAATGAAAAATCAAAACTATGAATAAAATAAGTAAATGCACGCCCTCTGGTTTTAGTAATATGCAGCTTTAAACGCCCAAAGTTGTTACCCTGTGTCAGGGCTTACCGATCCAATAAAAAAGCAATTTCCCTACAAAGCAGTGGCACTCAGCTTATCCCAGAAAAACAAATTCGATCACGGCATTGCAAAAGTAGTTGCCAATCAGAAAGTCCCAGATGAAAAAGAGAGACTGGCAAAAGGGCCAATCGCCTTTCAAGAAGAAGAAGAAGACGCAGAAGAAGAATAAGTAACACCCGATCCAACCTCCATCTTTTTCTCTTTGCTCGCGCTTGTATATAGGTCGAGGATAAAAAAAAAAGTTATGAATCATTCATCTTGTCGCAAAGACCGCACCTCAAAAGTCCACCAGCGGAAACGAACGGAGCTAGTCCCATTGGGCGCGGCAAGCGGCGCAAAAAGGAAATGCTCGCTCGAAATTTCCTTAGGCGGATTTTCATGCCAAAGGAGGGATGCTGCCGGCGTCTTTTCCTTATCGCCTCGCCGAGAAAATATGGAAGCGCATTTTGCGCAAGCGCGTGTCCTGCGGCAAAGTTCGTTTTGCTGTTTCACTGGGATTTGCTCCCTCTTTATGCGAAAGATGTAATGCGTTTCCTGTATAAAGTGTATACGTGAGAGATAAAACTGTATAAATAGTGATTTGAGTGAGAAATACTTTGCCTTTTGTATTTATTAAAGACTGGATTTATTACATTTTTTAATATGAATTATGAGGTAGAATTGTAGGAAAAAACATAAAATTATATGCATTCTGATTTGATGAAACATTACAATTTTTATTTGCCACATACATTAGTCTACATAAAATAATAATTTTCATAAAATATGTTAAAAAAATTTTACATGATATCAAATCTATAAATTAACTAATAGTGATTTTGCTTTTTTGTTGCAGATGAACCGTCCTATTCAAGTGAAACCGGCGGACAGTGAAAACCGCGGAGGTGAGAACAAGCGATCGATCCGATGATAGAAATTAGTAGTACGATGCGATGAATAACTCGAATAGTCATCTCGTTATATATATAAAAACGCTTAACAGAAATTAATTACAGGCGGCGCTTCGTACATTTATACATATATTGCGTAAACGCGCGAATCTATTTGTAGTCGACCGAGGCACGATCGTCCATCCGCTGCAATAAATAGATAGCTAGTCGGATTTCCAAGCGTAATTATCCTGGTTACTTTTACAAAGTATCAATATTTGAATATAATGAAAATAAGAAATAATTTAAAAATATACTTTTAGTATATACTTTGGTTGTTAAAAATATTAGAATATTAGAATAAAAATTTTATCATAATCCTGGGTTTTTCAGAAAACGTGTTCAAGCTCGACTATACATATCTTATAAATATATTCATTTATTTTATTCAGCTTTTTTTATGAACATAATCATTTAATTAATAGAGCTGAACATCATAAAATGTTACTTTTAATTTCGTTAACTGACAAAAAGTTTTCTTGAGTAATTATAAAGTTTTATTCATACTCCAATCAACTAAAAAATTGATTTTTCGTCCCAGTCCTCGATCAATACTATAGCATCAGCAGACGGGGAGGGGGTTGGCAGGGGAGCTCACAAATCGTCTCGTCCTCAATAGGGCAGGCTAAGTCACCACGCTCTCTCTCGCCTCCCCCTTTCTCTCTCTCTCTCTCTCTCTCTCTCTCTCTCTCTCTATCTATCTATCTCTCCTGCTTGTCTGATAGCTCGACTACCCCAAATAGTTTCTTTCAGTCATTCAGTTTCTTCTGTCTTCTCTCTTTCTCGACCCTTCTTGTATGCTTATATCTCTTGGAACGCATCCAAGAGATAAGAACCGGCGGCGGCGGCGGATAAACGATCGTGACTCACCTATACTTTATATAT
>JAPYZA010002094.1:0-18463 GCA_030522685.1 Eupelmus azureus | reverse complement strand
GTTGATACAAATGTCTGTAAAATTTTTCAAGTAATTTTTTTATAATTTCCTATTTATGATATAATAAAAATTGTCTATGCATTATCATATGAAGTATAAATTTAAATTATTTTTATTACCAATAGCGGCTGTATATAATCATGAAATAAGAGAAAATCAGATTTTAAAATAAATTACTTTTCGACGATATTGAGTGAAGCTTGGCAAGCAGCTGTAATATTATAACTAAAAATAATACGTACAATTTCTAGTGCAAGTTTATATCCAAATAAACGAAGGAAATAAGTATTAGACGTAAGGAGATTACAAAATTAGAAGAACGTACAGATTTTTATTGGCCGATTTACAGTTGTAAAAAATATACAAAAAATAAAAGTGTAATAAAAGCATTTTTAATTTAAGGTGGCCTTAACAGTTCTGTCTAAATACTTAAATATAACTTCGAAACTTGACAAAAATATTCTTTTTCAAACAAAATATTAAACTTTCAACGTGCATCAAGAAATTTTGAGTTCAACGACCAATTAAAAATAAAAGTTTATAAAAATTCACATACAACTTGATGGTGTAAAAAGGTTTCTTTGTAACGAATTTTAAAATCTTAAGTCTCAATGAAAAAAATATGAAACTCAAGAATTTTTTTATGAAAAATTTAATATTATCATCATCATAATCGTATCTTAAGGGTCAAGTAACAAAGATATTAGGTATAAACAATGCAAATCTGCTTCTGCACATGTGCACTAATATATAGAGACAATGGTTAGATATTATTATGTATTATGGCATAATATTCGTTATTGTTTAATGTACAGAAATAGTCCATATAATATTTATAATAAAATCTAAATGAATAAGAATTGACTAAAAAATTCCGCGTCCATATCGGTTAATTTGAATCTTACTGAATAATGTTCAATCTCAAATAGTATATAAATAAATATCATTACTTTAATTTCTGTAAAGAAGTTTCATTTGTTTTGTAAAAGATTTCATGTGAAAGTGGATAAAAAGTCATTAAATTTTTCATCAATAAAAACTTAAACTTTTTACATTTTTAAATTTTCAATTCAGTAATTGTAAAATTACACTGTGGATGGATGAATCGATGTTTCAAATGAAGTTACTGAAAAAATGATCTCAGTAGGTGGAAGTACATTTTCATTATTTGAAAAGTATAACAAGGTCTCTCGCAAGGGAATAAAAAAAATTGTTTTAATTAATATCGAGTAAAAATAGTATACATACCGTTACATTAAATTACGTTATGAAAAGTGACTTTATCATTAATAAAAAAAGTTTACACGTAAAAACTTAAGCTTAATGAATACTAAAAACCTTTTATACGTAATTTAATTCATTTTTTTACTACTTTACCTTAAAAAAATAAGATTGAATATATATTATGAAAAGGTACTATAAATCGCATAAACCTTCGATATAATAAAACAATATTGATACTATAAATTCCGTATTTATAATTTTGCTTAAAATATTATTATAAGTAATTAATAGAAAATATTAGAACCGTGCAATTACCAAAAATTCCAGAAACTCATTTCCCCTCTAATTTTCAATCTTCTCGTATCTTCGCAATCAGTACATCTACAATTCTTTACTACCGCATAAAACTACAATTACATACATACATACTCGTAATTAAACCCCGTTTAACAATCTGCTCTTTCTTTCAGGTCTCGGCGACGTTCGCGGCGAGTATGGTGATAAGCCCAGCAATGGGCGAGTTCACGATGAGCAGCTACGGCGAGAACGTGGTGGTGGCCCTGTCGACGGCCATCGCCATACTCGACGTCTTCTTCATTCTGGTGGCGGTGCCGGAGAGCCTGCCGGAGAAGGCCCGGCCACCCGCCCCCATATCCTGGGAGCAGGCCGATCCCTTTGCCGCCCTCGGCAAGGTTGGTTTATTTTTCTCTTCTTTTTTATCTCGTCGGATGTGTTGTCCTCGCTCCATTAGTTTTGATTAATTGGAATACTTTGTCGCTCTCTTAGCTGGAAGGGAAAATTCTGTCGCGCGGTCGGGGTAATTTGTGGAACGCGTAATGTTACGTTTTTTAATAAAATTAATGATCCCTTTGTTTGTGAGGCGAGTTGAGTTGTATCGCGCACATTAGCACGAGTCTGGGGAAGGTTAAATTATGCGTTATTTTTATTGTCTTTGTAGAAAGATGATGGAAATTGCTTTGACCTCCTTTATGTACGATATAGAAAAAAAGTAACTTTATTACAAAACTGTGTAAATTTTATTTCATGAAGTTTTAAATACTTTTGAATTTTATTTATTCACTACTGAAAGTCGTTATAACTATTTTTATTAAGAGATTTTTTTAAAGTTTTCTTCTCTAAGGCTTCATTGATAGGAATGATTAAAAGTTAAATAATGACAGTAATCTCAGTAAACTTAGTTTTTATAGTTAAAATTTTATCATCTTCATTAAAAATAGATAATCACTTTGAATACTTGAAATTTAAATTTTTTTAATAAACGAAATTAATATCAATGAACTGTATAGCAAAGTTGAATTAGAAATTGATTTATTTGCACATTTAAATAATTGATTGCTATACTCACATAAAAAAAAAGTGATTTTCAGTGATTATAATTTAATGATCAAACACTGAATAATATTAGAGCTGTTAGTATCTAATCAAAGAATAGTAAATGACCATTATTTCAAAATCAACTTTAGACAAAGTTTTTTCTTATTGTTTCCAAACATACGAACTAGAGCTTTCCCACGCTCATTTATCAATACAGTGATCCGCAATAACGAAGTTACCAAGATCAAATTAAACATCATAAAAAGCGACAAGAACTCTTCTATAATAAAAAGTTTCTATTGTATTCTTTTTGCGCGCAGGTGGGCAAGGATCACACGATACTGATGCTGTGCGTCACGGTGTTCCTGAGCTACCTGCCCGAGGCCGGCCAGTACAGCTGCATCTTCGTCTACCTGAAGCTCGCCATGGGCTTCTCGGCGGCGATGGTCGCAATCTTCATAGCCGTCGTGGGCATACTCAGTGTCGTCGCGCAAATCCTCCTAGGGCCACTCATGCGCACCCTCGGCAGCAAGCACACTATCATGCTCGGCCTCCTCTTCGAGCTGCTCCAGCTCATGTGGTACGGATTCGGCTCGCAGACCTGGTAAGCGATGCAATCTTAAATTATTATTATTTTATTTTTTGTCTTTTTACTCCTGGAATTGTTGAGCGACGAAAAGTTCTTGATGATGTTTGAAAGTTTTATATATAGAAACAGTCGAGCTGACCGGCGCGCTCCTTGGGGATTTTGAGACCCTTCGCGTGACGAATAATTCAATGGATGGTTCACTCGGAATACCACTTACTGGGTGCTAGGGATGATTCGCCGAATGTTTTCTATTTATAAATTGTAGAATGATTATGTGCACCCTGTTTTCATTGAATTATTCACACTCTTGTGGGTCTGACAAATTGTATAATGCAATTCTCAAAACTTTCTCCACGTTAAAGAAGTTAACTTAACCTATATATAGATAATGTAGTATTTTTATGTGAATGCTTACCATCGTCGCTTAGTTTCTATCTCTCACTAATACAGAAATAATGAGCTTTCCTGGGATTTTTCCCCATAATGGGATGTTGAACCTGGATTAAGATGAAATGAAACAATTTCGTTTGCTTTAGCGGTCGACTCTGGTGTTCAAATTTTCACATAAATAAAACAATGAGCTCTACCAACGTTTCTATTCTAGTGGTACCAAAATAAATAGTAGCAAATTAAAAAACAATTTTTTTTAACTTTATTATCAGAAATTCAACAACAATAAATTTTATCTATCCACTAGAAATTATATGTTTAATTATGTATACGGGTCAAACACCAATTTTCATTTAATATAAAACCATTTCTTAGCCATCATTAATATTTCTTCTTCCTGTTTAAAAAAAGGATGATGTGGGCGGCGGGAGTGCTGGCCTCAATCTCGTCGATCACCTACCCGGCAATCTCGGCCTTCGTCTCGATGCACTCGGACGCGGACAAGCAGGGCCTGGCTCAGGGCATGGTGACGGGGATGCGGGGCCTCTGCAACGGCCTGGGACCTGCCATGTTCGGTGTCATATTCTACCTGTTCCACGTCGATCTCAACGACAAAACGCCCACGCTGCCCCTTAAGCCGCCGCTACTCGATGAGAACAATAACACGGGAACTGCCACGCACCTCGATATCATACCTCAGGTGAGATTGTCCAAAAGCTTGAAGTAATAGTGATTCTGTATTACCGGTGTATTGTAAGAAAAAATAAGAAAAATTTCTAGATTATCTCGTAAACTCAACGTTGGCTGACTTTTGCTATTATTGAGTTTATAATTATTTTTTCTGCGTAGGAAAAAATTGTTGTCAACATTTTGAAGAAATTAACATAAATGAATATTTTTCCCCTACTTACTCCTGATACTAACTAGGAGAGGTCCAGTCTTCCAGGTCGTAGATTTTATTCAAATTGTAGAATATGTTTTCAGATATCAAAATATGAAGAAAACTGAAATTTTTAGACTATAAAGCTTAAATAAATCAGTTATTGATTTTCCGATATTCTATCTGACGGATCTAATGGAATTTGTCATGCAACATCCCCATTACAGTTATTGTTTTGAACATTTTTGTAGCTTAATTTTGAACTGTTTAATTTTTATTTAACTTAGATTTTTTTAAAGCATTAGGGTCTAAAAATTTCTATTCAAACTCATCCCAAAATTTCAGCAAAATCCGTAATCCAAAGGCTTGCAATATTTCAAAATAGGGCGACCATATCTTGAGTTTTAAGTTATTTTAGAAATTTTTCCTATTATAATTCTTTCAATGTGTGATGCAAAATAACAAGAATTCGTATTTTTTATATAATTCTAATAGATTAATTAATCAATGAATATTATTATTTACAAGATTATTATTTACAAGATTCAAGAATTTTTGGTTAACAGTATAGATTCAAGAATTATTTGGTTCTCGCTAAGATGGTTTTTGTTTTAAAAATTGTTTAATATCTGTTTCCGTGTAAAATAAATAATAATTTTCTTGTAAATATTAAATTTGACGCAATCTCTTATTTTCATTTCTTTTTCAAATTTATTTAAATATTTTAACACAGTTTCCTGAATTACAGCTGGTACCAGGACCTCCCTTTGTATTTGGTGCATTATTGGTAATTTGTGCGCTACTGGTAGCTGCTTTTATCCCCGAAGCGACTCCGATGGTAACGGGGCAGCTACATCATTCTTCTACCTCCCGGAGGCCTTCCGGTAAATACGCATATCAAAAATGTACGTTACAACTTACCACCATACAAACTGAGAAGGATAATCCTGGTGGTGGGTCTTAATCATGAAATAGTAAATATTAAAAAAAAAAAACATAAGTCACTGCATCGAATTTGTCAATAACTGTCTAATGGTTAATCGTAATGTTCTTATTCCTTTTGTTTCTAAAATCGAAATGATAAAATAAGCATAATTTTTCGGGATGATTAAAATGTTTCGAACGCATGTTCTAATCGGTCATGATCGATAAAAAAGGGAATGCGGTAACATTTATGCCTTTTAATTACATTTTCATGCATTGCGGATTAAAAGGGGCATGCAATTAATGTTTTTTCATATTATTTGCTTTATTTATGACATAGAAATGTTTGTTACTGTTTTCGTACTAACAAAACGCGCTGTGACTACTATTTTTTGCATTTTTAACTGCACGTTTATAACAATCACAAAATGTTGTTTATTTATTATTATTTTCTTTCTAAAGTAAATACTGTAACAATTCGCATTTGTGGAATATCTAACATTGGGAAATTATCAGATTTACATATATTTATTTGTTTTGTTACATTATTACTTCAATATTTTATAATATATATTATAATAATATAAAATCATTTTTTTAAAGTACATTTAATTTGATTTGTTTTAAACTATTAAATAAAGTTATAGCATTTTTGATTTCTTCTATATACTCGAAGAAAGTGAGATGCTGGGCAAAAGGTTCTATATACAAAAAAAAAATTTTCATGTTTAATTAAAAAAATTAATTTCTAACCTTCTGCCCAGTTACTTAGCAAGAAAAAGTACTACTTTAAATTACAAGTAATTAATTAAAATAATTTCACAGGCCTCTCGTTAGATGTTCACTACGAGACAGATAGGATAAGCAGTGGCAGAGGTAAGGTCGGGCCCCTGTCGCCACTAGTCGACAATTGCAATTCGGCGGCGCTCTAACCGTCAACGAGCCAACAGCAGGCTGGCGGTAGGCGCCAGCAAGCCAGGCACAAAAACGCGCGCTCAGACGAGCCGCTCGCGATGTTGCTGTTATAGCAATATCGCACCGCGCTGAGGCAGCTGCTGAGGGTTAAAAAAAGCTTCAAACTTGCTGCTGCGGCGAGGCCAACCACAAGGAGGATCGAAAAAAGTACATACACATACACTTACACACTTACGTAAACACATAAGTTGACACGTTAAGAGTATGTTCAATAGAATACTCGACTGATCCACCGGTGAAACCGCGCATGATATAGTTACATCTTACATACCTTACCCAACACACACGCACACTGAGGAACGAGATTGATTGAGTCGATGAAATTATTGCTTATATGACGAAAGGATTTGAACTTTCTGTTCTTATAATAAAGAGATTTACGGTAATCAGATAATTCTAAATGAAAATAGCTTTTACAAGAGTTTACAAAGAGTAAATCATCGTTAGGAAATTGTTTAATTTTTGTACACAAATAATCGCGAAAGTTTGTTTATAATTTTGATAAATGTTAAAATCAACGCATGGTTCTAATATAATCGTAAGAACCGTTGATTGCTGTGACTTGCAATTACGACGTTTTGAAACAAGTTAATTGAATTCTAACGGTTGTCGATTTACTATAACTATTAGAGATTTCACATGAAAAAGGACTAAATTAAATTGAATTGTTACGTGTATTAAATATTTAAAGAAAAGTCAGTCGTAAATTAATTGTTTTATACAATTTACGATTTTTGCGAATTTTTTAAAGTTTTTCTCTTACATTTTTTACTATTCGTGTACCGAAACAATAATTTCGTTTACTCAAGAAATTGTAATTCTTGTGCGT
This sequence comes from Eupelmus azureus, assembly GCA_030522685.1. NCBI lineage: Eukaryota > Metazoa > Arthropoda > Insecta > Hymenoptera > Eupelmidae > Eupelmus > Eupelmus azureus. The sequence goes on along the minus strand of JAPYZA010002094.1, from coordinate 11,317 downwards.
ACACGCACACGAAAAACAAACTCTGTCTTCTACTTTGAAAAATAAACTGTTAACATGCCTAGGGAATAATTTCAGAAATTTTCGACTCATCGACAAATGAAGGTAAAACGTTAAAAAAATAAATAATATATCGTTAGGTTGTGAAAGAAAATGATTTGAGAAAAAATATAAAAAAAATATCTAGAAGGCTGTTTAAGTAGTAGGTAGTGTGCGCTGTTGGCCGTCTTCGGTTGAATTCTTTTTCGACAATCATCCCGACTATTGACGGTATTACAATTTTTTCTTGAAGTAAATATATTAAACTGTTTGCACAGAAGTATTAATATAAATATATCTAATATAAAGGTTATGAAATAAATCAAAATGTCGACGATTAAAATTTGATACAAACTCTAAAATCTAATTGTAATATAAAAGGCTTTTCAGCGCTGCATTTTTTACCATAAGTTTACTCGAAATAACTGAAGACGACCAACGCTAATAGCGAGTGTGATGCATGAAGGACATTAAGTGAAAAAATTCGCATCGCACAGTGCAGAAAAAACGCTTTGGTTCGCCTGGTAAGGATACATATATACACACAGACAAACACAAAAACACGAAATAACACAAGTGATAAAAAATAAAATAAACTATTTTAATAAGCTTGCCGAGAGCACAAAAGCGCCAAGGCAGTAGAGGAGAGTTGCGACCAGTATTGTTTTTTCTTAGGCACGCACCGTTTATTCCTCCACTTCCCAAAACTTTGTTAGGATTTTATTAACTTTTTTCTCTCTCGTGCTTCGTTACGCAGAAAAAAGTTTTATTGAAACTTGCCGTTGTTTCGTCAGTCGAAATTTCTGTTGTTTCTACATTATTCATCGATGCTTCATTGCATTATGAATCGTTTGGTCCTCCAATTTTTACAATACACGTGTTTTTTTTTCTTAGTTAGGTTATAGTATAATTATTAACTAGAATATTTTTTTCAAGAAGAATTGAAATAGTTCGTTATTTGTGTTTTTGCTTATATGAGTAGAAATTATTGTCTGCATTTATTTGACGATAATCGTTTGACATGAATCATTGTAAAAATTGATAGACCATAAGAAGTCAAAAGCGTAATAGAACGAGTTACAGTTGAAAAAATTACAAAAAAATATATTAGTTGTTTAATCTAATATTCCAAGAAGTTTTGGAATTCGTTAAGATTAGATTTAATAAAGCTTCTTTTCTGTGTTTACTCAGAAGTCTGGCTTTTCCGACTACTAGATTCTAATGAATTTTAATTAAAGATACCGCGTTTTTTGTAATGAATTTTTGTTTTTAAAAGATTTAATAGTCCTTGAACGTCGGAGGCTTGATTTTTTGAGATCAACGATAGCAGGTCTTTCATTCTAAACACCCTTATTGAGAACTTTGACAGTGAATATAAATTGATAGTAAATTTGAAAAAATATAAAATTTTTTAAATAATTTACTACTGATTTCTTACTCGCTGACATAATTTCACGGTCGTCTTTTTCCTTAATGTGTACGCTCTTTTTTTCTTTTCTACGCGATACTTTCGCACGACAGAGGCTGTATTAAGGTATGACTTATGTAAGAAAAAGCGTTAAACCTTTTTTAAAAAACAAAAGTAATTATAAAAAAAGGTAATAACTGAAGTATACATAAATACAAACAGAGATGCGTACGTGTTATCGTATTTGTTATGGGCGTTCGACGTCCGTTTAATGTCTTTAGCCGAGTGTCCAATTTAGTCGAAGTGATAGAGCATAAAAAACCATACAAACCCACATATATGTGATGAAAACAAATGTATACCTGATCCTGGAAGAAAATCATACGTATAATCAGGCAATCCAGAACATAACATTCTTCTACATGAAATAATAGATTTGCTTTAGTTTGACATTCAAACAATAAACAAGAATTTAAAATTTAAATACCGATTTGCTTTGCAAGAAGATCAATATTGAATTGATCTTATTTTTAATTGTAATGTATCAATTTATTGATAACTATATATCTGACTTAAAAAAAAAAGTAATTAAAAAAATGGTATTGTACAAGTTATACTTGATTATACAGGATTTTCTTGTTGGGTGATAAAGAACTTCGCTACGATTTTTACGACGCAGTGCACGCAAAAATCAATGTTCCAGAACTTTTTGATACGCCATTCGAAACTGCGGTTTGAATTATTGAAAAAATACAAAGTGCTAATTATTAATTATTCGTTACTTTTTGTATCGATCAGTTTGTTTTAACATATTAGTTGTTTTTATAAAAGTATCATTTTATGTTCTATAGTACTTGAAAATTGCATAATTATAATTAAAATTACCTAATTTGTTTAATAAAACTATCTATAAATATAGCGTAAAGCTAAATTCAAGCCGAAGATTTGAGATCTCTGCCACGAATCTTGTAAGAAATTTTAATAATTAATTTGTGAAATAAAAATTATGAATTTAGAATTAATTTCATAAAGTGAAACTTAAAGTCAATAGTTATGTAAAATAATTAGAACATGAAGTTTTCCATCACTTTTAATTGCGCATTAAAAATTTATTCTTACGACTTTTTTAAGGAATAGTTTCCCAGTTGTTTATGTATGTATATATTTATGCATTTTAATTTTTTTTTTAAGTGATTCAACGAACCTTTTCCTTGAATGATTCTCTCCCCTTTTCGCCCCTTAGCAGTTTTCACTCGTAGCATACATTCCTCGAGTTTGACTTTAACTTGAACATTGGAAATTGGATTTGTTATTATTACGTACATAAGTTTTAATGATCTGGATTTTATTCATTTCTATACAAAGTTATTTATAATCAAGACAATAATTATTTTCAAAATGCGTTTAATAATAATGTATTTTAAAATTTACACAAATCACATCATAATTTGTATAATTATTCAAATATTTTGATTTTCAATAGTTCTTGATAAAAGTTATGTGAATTTATTAAGTTTCACAAAAGATTATGAGAGTTTCCGTTGTATTAAATATTAATTAATCGTTTTGAACATCAATGAGCTAATGAAAAAAGCAAAAAGTGTTTCGCTTGCAAGTAAGATAAAACACACGTTTACACACCACTCTGTTGTCCTGAAAACTCCAAGAGTACAAGAAAAAAAACACTCGTTCTCGCTTTTCTTTTCTTCAAAATGAACCTGAAAGCGTAAAGCTTACAAGAAATAAATAAATTGTTACAAAATATTACAAGAGTTAAAAGTAAGAGTTGCGAAAAAAATTTTCAGATACGCGAAACAAACACTTTTGTGCACCGTCTTTTCAAAAGCACTTTTCGCGCCCTTTCGCATACTTTCTGCAATCGAGGATGATTCTCGCGCTGAATATAATATATATATGCCATTGCCAAAAAAAGCGATTCTGCGTTTTCACCTTCTTTCTTCAGTGTCAAAGACTGTACGATTATCGGTAATCGGTTTCCGTTGCTTGTCCTCTGCGAATTTTAGCGTTTGCGAAGAAGCATAAAAAAAAATAAAATCGATTATAAAGTCTAGATTTAGTCGACTGTAAGCTCACAAATGTAAATTGATTTTAGTCGATCGTAATCCCAAGAGATTTTGATTGACCATATGTATTTGTGTCGAGCATACATAATCGAAGATCATTTATTAAAATCAGTTTGCAACTGGTAATGCGTAATACCAGTTTAAATGTATGACTCAGCGTGAACATGTTCATTTTTAAGGAGGAATTCCACCTTAAAATCTTAAGAGGAATATCGTTTAATTTTCTGGTTTTCTTTTTGTATAATGATGCATAATAAACTGCGAATTAAGAACTATAATTAAACGAATAAAAATTTACATTTAGGTTAATGAAAAAACGAGAGATCGAAAAATGAAAGATTAAAAGTCGTACGCGAAATTCGCAAGGGTGTCACAATATACAGAATGCATCGTTTTTATCGAAGCTTTAAAAAATGAAAACGACCGACACGATTGTAAGGAAAGAAAACAATAAGCATGTGTACACTGTACGGAAATGGAAATTCTAGAAGAAATTGGTAAATGCATATTCTTGCGTTCTGATTTGAGAAAGTCGAAAATCGAGGAGAGTCAAGGATCTCCAGAGGAAGCCAAAGATTGAAGAGTAGTGACCGAGGGTCTTTTTTTTTAATTTTCATGGCATTGTATAAATAGCGAAAGTGTGAGATTCGACGATCTCGTGAAATGGAGTGAATGAGAGTCTTATCTTTTTAGTTTTCACTAGCATCGATTATCTGTGCGATATTTTTATAATAAACAGATATTAGCTTAAAATATATGCGTAATATAGGAAAACGTTAAACCTTGCGTTTTTTCGATTTGTATGAGGCATAAGAAAGAGTGCATGTAGAAATCATTATTTGTATCTGATAAGTTTTGACAAACATTTTTCTGAAAAATTCAGTGGCTTGAAAATTCTAAATTTTAGTTGAGTTTTGTACCTATAGATTAAAACATTTGTTAGTATCGCCTTGAATAATCGGTGTTATAGATCACTAAATATTTGTACGATGCAAATTGCATTGTGGACTTCATTTTGTGTCATTTAACTCTTAGGAAACTAACGAGTAATTTATATTTGTATGCAGTATAATACATGTGGAACAGTTGTATAAAAGCGAAGTGAAGTGAAAAAGAACTCAAGAGACATTTGACGAATCTGGACAGAGGCTCAACTCATTGTTGAGTTGTATGATGTAAATGTATGTGATGATGGATGCATTAAATAAAAATCGATTATTTTTAAGATAAAGATATGTCAGCATTTTTATTTTTATCATTAAACAATGATCCTTTCTCTAAAAATTAAATTATTATTTTAATATTAATTACAAAAGAAAAAATTAATCTTCGTTTATTTTACGAAAATAAAGGTTTATTTTATTATTAAAGATTGAGTACAGATATTAACAACTAGTATAATTGAAACTTACAAACAAGACTTCAAGAATTAATTTCATTTTATAACATACTTGCTACTTATATTAAATAGTTAATTATTTTTGAAGAACTGTTTATAACTGAGGCTCTGAATCGAGAAACCGGTCGAGCGCTCGGCCGCGGCCAAAAGTCAAATTTTTCAAAATCTGCAAATCAGTTTTAAAAATACTATCATGTAGAGACTGAAAAATATTTACTTTTTACTTTTATAACTTCTGAATTCGATAAATAGTTTCTGAAATACAAAATAAAACTACCAAGCGCTCGGACGGTTTCTCGATTTGGAGACTCAATTGTAAATATTTAAAAAATGTATTAATTTAGAATAAAAATTAAAGAAAAATTAATAACTAGTGTGGATAACAAATTATTTCTTATTTCAGACGAGTAATAAAGTTATTTTTGCTAAACCTTTTTAACAAACAATAGTAATTTTAATTTAAAAATAATTATGTGGTACATTAAACAAATTATTATATACTTCTATAACTAATTTGGATTTGAATTGATCAGTACTAAATAATTGTTTGTTATAACACATATGTACAAGATTATTTATACCACTAAAATTATCACAGCGAAGTTAATGTTTCACGAATTTTGTACATGAGGTGTTGGATTTTGTGAATTTATCATTACTGAACCACTTTGTTGCCAACCTTCTATTGCTTTATTCACAATAACTTCTGAAGTTTCTTCTGTTATCTGCAATACAATATTTTTCATATATTTCATTGTATTTTAAAATAAAGTTTAAGTAACTTACATTATTTATTATTTCTAACACTTTTTCCAAATTTTCACTCCTCAAAATACATCTTCTTATTGTGGTCAGCATAACAATGGATACAAAAATTAAAATTCTATATGCTCCAACTGCTATTTTATCCCATATTCTATAATATTCAAATATATTTTTATTAATATGTTTAATTTATTTTTTTTAAATTCTTTCAAGTCATTCAAAATATATGGGTTTTTATGTACCTTATATGAAAGGATTAATAGAAAAAATAGAACTTAATAACTATAACAACAATAAAGTTAAATATTTATACAAACTGAGTACATACTTAGTTATTGACCCATCACTTATAGTTCCAGCAAAACATGAGTGAAACCATGACTCAAATGGTAATGTTTGCAAAGATTCTATGCATTTTAGGTGATTGTAAAGTTCCTTGTCTTCCCGTTCCAGCATGGCATATGTACATTCTTGTAGTCTCCCTATTTCACCACTGAATTTTTGTACTTGATCAAAAAAACCACTAAGGATCCAATAAATATCAACAAGTTTATCGTGTTCATGATCAGTATCACTAATGTTCCAAAGGCTTTCTGCCATTTTACTCATTGCTCTAAAAAATTGAACTTTGAATTTGGAAATGGTCAAATTAATTTTTTTGTTTATGTTAACAATAAAGTTTTAGAGTTTGTGGATGTTTTATATATATGCAAACACTTTGTTATAAGCAGATCTCTTAAATACATAAATTATATCTTTTAAGAATGAAGGTAAGTATATGCAATTAAACAAACAAAAACTAACCTTAACATTTGACTCTCTAACTGTGAACTAATATCAATTTTAGCCCTTCTAGTCCTTAAAAGCCACATCATTAAAAACATCTGATATGGTTTTGTTGTGTCATCCGTAATTTTTGCATCTCTTAAAGCTTTCCTTAGATCATGAAATTCAGCTGTGCGTTGAGCCATAACAAAATCATGACTTTCCTCGTACACAGGAATCACACCAAGTAAAATTTTCCAGAGTAGATTTCTGTACATTGCTGGGACAGTGAATCTCAAACAGAATTGTTTAAGTTTAGCTTTATCAAATGGTCGGTCACGAAGAAGCATTTCCAATGATTTCTTTTCTTCGACACTTCGAAATCCCACCTTGGTAAAAATTCAGAATTTTGCAATTAATAATTTAAAATAAACGAAAAATAAATAAAATAAAAGTTGTAAAGTAAGTAACCAGTTTGAACAAAAGAAACGGATTATGAAAATTATAGAAAATATATTATTCTTTCAAGCATTTAAAACTAAATATAGAACTTTTTCAAATACCTTTTCATAATAAGAAGATCGAAAATTTCGCTCGTCAATCATTTTTTGTTTAATAATTCCTTAAGAAAAATTCTCCGACCGTCGTAAAGGTATATGGAGCATATACTCCAAAGATTTTAGGTTATATTTACCAATTATGTTGAAGTTGAACTTATATATACTATATATATAGCTTATAAGCTTCGAGCATATACTACTGGAGGTAGCCTCCCGGCAGCCGTCTGTGTGCTCAAGCGAAGAGAGAGATAGTTGCTATTGAAGTGCGTGCTATCTCTCTCTCTCGCCGTATACCTGATTGGCTACTTCTGTCCCACCTAAGAGCATTGAATTTTGAAAGTTGGCTGAAAAATTGTCTGTCATAGCATAGCACGGTGGTTAGAAAAATTCTTGCAAATGCACAAAAAGAAATTAGAGACCTACGTCGAATTCGAAAAAATCAATCAATGAGGCTATATCGGGCTAGGAAGAGGGTGAAGAATGGTTCTTTATTGATATCTCATATGAAAGAACGAAAATTAATATCTGAAAAAGTTTCAGAAATTCTAGAAGTAAGTACAGGAAATGAATAAAAATAATTTTTTAAAAATTTTTTTTAATGTTTCTTTTTTAATCATATCCGATAAAAGTAAAAATAACAGCCAGTAATAAGTCAAAAAGAAATTAACCAATCATTGTTAATAGAAAAAAAGTATTTAATTTTTATAAATCCCAATAGCTGCAGTCTTAAGTGATTTAAATCTCAATACAAAAATCCCTTGGCCATCCTCTAGGCCACCACTTTAAATAGGTGCACAGGATTTGCCGTTAGGGAGTAGCTGAAAACCATCGCCACAGGCGCACTCGACCTGGACGATGTCCTCACACTTTTCCTTGGGAACAGCGAAGCATAACTGATCGCAGCCGCCGTTTTCGCTGGAACAGGGGCCGCTGATGGCGCTGTCATTGATCGACCAGTTTACCCGCATCTGGGTCCTCATGTCGTAATTGAACGGGTACGGTGTGAAGATTTCCCAGTCGGCTGTCTTGTCGGTCTTGTTTCGGCGTCTGAAATGGTTTGTTAGAAGATATTGTATAATACATTATATAATATTACATTATAATCTCTGCAGATGTATATACCTGATCTCGTGGACGTCCTTGACGTAGATCCAATCGCCGTGCACTATTAAGCCGTTGACGAAGCTCAGGATCGGCGAGCCGTTTTTGTCTTTGGGAAGTGGGGCTATCAACTCATCGTTGCTGCCATCGTATTCACAGCGACGAAGTGTATTATTGGCGTCGATGAAGTAGAGCTTCTCTGCCGCATAGTCTATAGTCATGAAGATCACCCCGCCTGTGTGTAGGGAAAATGTTTAAGGATTTCTTTTTATTAGGACATTTCCCTACTGATAAAGTTCATGTGAGATCTTTCTGGTAATATACGAGACTAATGTGTGATTTTACTGTAAGGTTCCACTGGAACCATCTGGGGTCCCATAAAGTTCCCTCAAGTTTTCTACATGGTCTCTATATGAATTTATATATAATAGGAAGGAAACTGCATAGTAAAACGCTTGGGAGCGGTCAGAGGCGCAAATAGATGCCAGATAGACTGTTCGCAAGCTGAAAGCGCGGACGTCGTAAAGAGACTGAGCGGGTAAAGGTAAACGGGAAGAAACGACTTGTCGCGTCAGTCCAGATCAAGATGCTGAGTAGAGAAGGGTATTGTAGATTTGTAGCGTGCGTGAGCGAGGGTTTCCTTAGCGAGATTTTGTGAATTCCCGTGATTGTGAGTGAAGGCGCAACAGCAGCAGCACCCATCATCCACCACGAGGAGAGAGAGAGAGAGAGAGAGAGAGAGAGATAGAGAGATAGAGAGAGAGAGAGAGATCGAGAATCAAGGGATAGTCCGACTAGTCAACGCATTACAACGTTTGGAAGGCCGGCCTTGTGAGAAAGAGACTTAGTGGATAGCGTCCATGCGACAACGAACGCCCGAGTTTTGTTTTTAGGTCTAAGGTTTGAGGTGAGTGTATGAGCGTGGATTGAGTCGTGATATTGTGTGAGAGTGAGAGAGAGATAGAGAGAGAGAGAGTGAAAAAGAAACCTGATGCTGCGGTTGATGCGAGGATTGCACATGAGTGTGTATAGTGCGCATTTGGATTTCAACTGACTGTTAAACTCACCTAGACATGAGAGTGGCAAACTGCACTTGCCGTTCTCATATATCCTAATGAGCTCGAATTCCTGAGTCTCCGAATTGAAGCCCGTATAAAAAACGAAGCCACGTCGCGGCTCGATCTGCATCGATGTTACCTTGCCGACGTCTTTTCTGATCATCATGGTGGGTGCCCCGTACACGTCGTTGTCCAAGCTATTCTTCGGTACTTGAACAACGTTGATCGAGTAGAGGTCGGTATTGCGCTCGAGGTCGCGTTCGTACTCTACGTAGTAGAGCTTCTCGGTGATCCAGTCTAGAGCCAGGAGGCCATAGTTACGCGACAATTTGTTCCGAATGCTCAAACTGAACTCTTTGCGATCCTCGAAACAGAATTTGTTGATCGAGTGCAGGCCAGTGTAGAATAGGTTTCTGTAATGAGGTTAATAAATCTTCGTTTTTCATTATGAAATATTAGAAAAAGTTCACGGAAAAAGTTTATTTTGATTTTTCGGAATAATATCTAGTTTTAATCTTAATGCAAGAAAATAATTTTATCAATCACGCATGAATGTTTGCGCCTGAGCTTTGCGAAGGTGAAAAGTTTATACTAAGATATAATCAGGTCTTTGATTGTTTTTTTATTAAAATGTGCCTAAAATCAACTTTGTGTATAGAAAGTCAAAAATAGAATACGTAATGCGTGCGCGAAGGTGACTTTTGCACTCGTGTTTTTATCGCCTTTGTTTTAGCAACAAACCATACTCGTGCTCAAATTAACTACTTCGCGCACTTCTATTACGTAATGTTCTCTTGTCGAATAAATCCTCTGCAAAACGTGATGATAGATTCCAGCTGGAATCAGTATTACTTACAGAGATCGATATTAATTGCTAAGATAAATAAAGTATCAATTTACTATGTCAATATCTGAGAATTAAGTCATCCATTCTTCTTCGAGAACACAATAACTCTTCCTCGACTGTCTTCCTCTAAATCGACTCTTCCTAACTTAAAATTACAAAGTAACAACAAAACTCACCTACGCCTGGCATCATACTCAAATCCATATATTCCTCCGGCTCTCCTCAACTGCCTCCTAAACGGCATGAAAACCTCACTGTAATCCGTCCTGTTGAGTTTATAACCGTCCTGATCCTCCAAGTCCAGCCCTCCAATGTAGCCGTCGTTCTCCAGCAGCAAAAACTCATCAATCTTTTTGCACTTCTTACCGTCCTTCAGTAATCTCCAGCCAATCTTACAGCGACAACCATACGAATTTTTGCCCGTATGAACACACAGATGCTCACAGGTTGCATCAGTGCAGATTCTATCGAATTCTCGATCTCGCAGGTTATACGGCTCCAATGCCTTGACTTGGATCATGGTACCTATCCAAGGCCGATCAAAGGCTTTGTACTCTTTGCAAGAGCTCAGATCGTTGTAGTTGCAGAAAAAAAGCGTACTTCGCAGTATCTCTGTACTTTTGGGGTCGTTTGGATAGGTCTTGTCTGTTGAATTTTTTTTTTTATTTTTAGGCCTTACAAACTGTACTTGCGATAAAATACAAAGCTTAAAGAAACGTCTTATATATTCCAGAGAATAACATTTTAACTTACAGTCCTGTACTTTGATCCCATAGAAGCCATCGGCGGTCACGCTCAAGCTGTACGCGTACAAAGAGGTAGTGTAATTTGTGACCTTCTGCATTTGCTTACCGTCGTAGTCCATCGCGTAAATCGTTGACTCGAAGGGCGAGCTCAGCAAGATTTTTTCTTGGACCAGGTCAACTGCTATTGTTCCCATTCTGGGTTTCAACCCAAACGTTTGAGGATGGAGCCGTTTAATATCCGTTCCGAGACTGTTCATACGGTAAATCTGAATAGGTGTTTTCGTTTATTAAGAATATTTTGTGTGGTACTTGTTAGGTGATGTATATATTTTTATTCTATTAAAGTTCAGTGTTTTTTTATTCAAAGATAAAGCTTTATGACGGGAATAGTTTTGGTATTTCAGTTATAGATAAATTCTATGGTACTTATTTGAGTCTCGATCCAGAAAATGTAGTTCTAATTAGATAATGCAAACTGCATAAAGTAATAAAACCATATCGTTTTCGGAAGTACCAACTTCAAGATTACATATTACCTTGCTCATCTA
>JAPYZA010002093.1:0-29833 GCA_030522685.1 Eupelmus azureus | reverse complement strand
CACATCCCAGTTTAAAGTGGTGTCTTTGTTCTCGATCAGCTGAAAATAAAGAATGCGTATAAAAAGAAAATTATAAACAATTTTTAATTAAGTGCATATTATGTAATTGTAAGTAAATAAATTTTGTAAAATTAAAATTTTATCTAATTAGTCGTGTTTCTAAAATTAGAAAACAACTACGTTCAAATTTTTAGTTTCTAAATTAATCTGATTTTTCTTGAAGATACGTCATTGACTCAACCGTTAATTTGGCTCATTACTGGGAATAGTAAGAATTAGGTTAATAGAGTACTATATATTTATTGCATTACCTGCCAACCGAAATTTAAGATATTATTACGTAATACTTAGTAAGATTTTTATGTATTTTTCATAGTAAATAAGTAGTACTACTTTTCTTTTACAGACCTTAATTATTCTCGCCGAGACTCATCACGTAACTTAGATTAATCTTTTCGAGAATTTTATTTTGTTAGAATGAAGACATAGTGCGAGCATAAATCATTAATTCTTACTTCACAAGACTTTTACACGTTTCGTTAACCTTATTATTTTTTCTTATTTAAAATTGCATTGTTTAACTCCAAGGGCGAAATGCAAGCGCATGTTAAGTTGAATTAGTAGTTGAAAATGTCACGATTGTTACTTTAACCTAAAAATAAACATATTCGAACGTGACATTTTTTAAGCATTGACAATACAACTTACACGTTTTCCTATACAAATCTGTAACTCTGTAATTTATTTTTATTAATTAATTTTCGCCGTATCAATTATCAAATACTTTTAACTAAACGTGCGGTAACAGCGATTTTAAATTCAAGCCATAAGTCAAGTATCTTTTAATCTCCTTATTTGCAAGTCGATTCAATCATTTAGCCGGAAGGCGGTTCTTTGTGGTAGCTTCGTTCGATTATGAGTATTTTTTATAAAGAAAAGTTAAAATCACCAATGAATAGTTGTTTTTGTAATATAAATATTTTTTATAAATAAAAGAAATGCAAAGATATGTACACTTTTTTAAATATGGCAATAGATTGAAAACAGTAATATTCAAAAGTTCACAGTACACAGTGTCGACAGGTCAGCACACGACATAATAAGCAATGTAAATTTTCTTTGACTTAACAAAAGGTATAACTAAATTTAACAAAAATAATCAACAATGTAGTTGAAATCTCGTAATATAATTAAGTTATCATAGAACATTACTAAAAATCATCCAAAATACTTTGTGGTTTTAATTTTGGTGCTATATCAGTTATTTTTAAAGGAAAAATTAAAAATCATATTTTTTATTAGTTTAAGGAAACTTTGTAGTTTTGTTAACTTTTATATTAATTGAAGAGTTCGATGTTAAAAGGTCTTGAGCGCGCCTCGACTTGACTTTTTGCAGCGAAAGATTGACGTCAACGTGACCGATTTTCAAGCCACAAAAATGATTTTTAAATAATACCATCGTGTAGAGGATGAAAAGAGGCAACTTTTTCTCTTTTCACTTTTTTTTCTATAATCAATATTTTCCGAGAAAATCAACGTCAATTTTTTGCTGCAAAAAGTCGGGCCAAGCGCTCAGGACCTTTTAGCATCGAACCCTTCAATTATATTACAATACTCATTTAATACCTGCTTGACTAATGTAAGCAAAATAATACTGGTACAATTACCTTATGCAGATCCACATTTTTCTCTCGCAAACTTAATAGATGCGAAATCCTTCGAAGTTCATTGTTGAGGCTACTTATTGTAAAATATGAAAGATAAATACAGGTAAACAGAAAACGTGTATTTAAATGTAAACGAACACCCGCAAACGGTAAGTTTTTTGTCGCCCGTTTCCGATAAGATTAAGATTAAGATTTTGACCGAAGTAGTTCGATATAGTCGCCAAAATGTTTTGAATAAAGCATTTTAATACCACTTTATTACTTTATGGCACTTATGCATACGTTGTATTGTAAACTGAAACTTAAAATAGACGCATAATGTAAATAGTTTTTAGATTTTTTTGAATACTGATTGATATGAACAGGAAATTTTCAGGAAGAAAATTTCGATTTTTAACAACGTTAAATATTACTTGACATATTTTTATTGTATTCTTTGCCTAATTATAAATAAGTTAATTATTTTTATTTTTATTTCATCATTTTATTTATTACTATGCTATTGTTAACAAAAACATAGTTTTTTATTATTTTTTCTGGGTTTATCTTATTAGTTATACAGAAGGAAACTACCTCGTAATGCTAAGGAATACAATACTAACGTCACATGAGTTCAAAGTGTCAATGTTATGTAATGATATACAAAGTAATTTTTTATGTAATGTATTCAATTTCTTGCTAAATCAATTACAATTTTAAATAAGTTTATAATTTTATACTGATATAGATAAATCTTTATTTTTATCTAATATATTTAATAATAACAATAGGAGTTATTAATTTTACAAATAAAAATATACTTATATTTAACATTTATGTCTATGTAAAGCGAAATAATTTACTGTAGTGAACACTGTTTTTTCAGTATAACTTATTTTTTCCTTTTTCTCGAGATTGTTTTATTGTATTGGGATATTTTAGTTAAAATTTTAATATATTTTAATTCAATACAAAAAAATGAATATCAGTTAATTGTTTTTATATAATAAACAAAGAATGCAATACGTGATAGGGGAAATTTAAAAAATGACATTGAATAATCTCACGTATCTTTTTGCTTTGCTAATTGTATGTCAGGAATTTAAAAAAGAAATTGCACTTTATCTAATTGCTAATTATTTACGAAACACTGTAAATTTTGGGAAACAGATAAATTTTTCTCGGCACGTAAATTGAAAATTTGAAATATTTTTCCTTTGTCTTTATTGATAATTAATGTTTGTACATTTGCAGTTATGCCATATTTAAAAAATATTTTTAAATGAACACAGATATTTTTAACTCGACTTACGTTTTTGCAATGCCATTGTTGAACCTGAGACGCGTACTGGGTAATGCGTTCACTTCTCTATACTACTTTTTAACAAGTTAAAACGTTATATTCTAATCAAACTTAGATGAATTAAAATTTTTTGTAAAAATAAAAATAATATAATTTGTGATTTATTTTAAAAATATGTAACAATATTTATCTATATTTAAGCAATATACAAGCGATATAAAGCTGAACTATTCGAAATTTTGGTAGTTCTATAACAAAAATTTGCCTAAAAACGTTCCATAAAAGTAATTTTAGAATAATGAATTTATGAGTTCCGATTTTCCTGATTCAAAACTTGGAAGGTTACACGTAGACTTTTACAAAGTTAGTCAATTCGTATTAATTCTTGAAAACGAGGAAGAAATTAAAATAGGAATTTCTGAATGTATACGAAAACAAACATGCGAAACATCACGTAGTCCTAGATTCTTTTATGAGATTATAAAGACTTTTTACTTATGTCTCAATATTACTACGTTTGACTACCACCACTTTAATATATGAAATAAACAGATTTTTTATAAAATTTTTTTAATTACTTTCATTAATTATAATGCAAATTTACTTACACTAGACTTCTATTAAGAATAAACAATTATCTTAATAATTAATTTGAAAGAATTCTTTTTCTTAACAAGATACTTTTTCAATAATAAGTAAATGATAATCGATCAATTATCGTAGTAAGCGTCTCTTGGGAAAGTCACTTGTGCATTCCTACAGACCATCTGGTTAACTAGCTGATTGTGTAATGCACTGTACGAGCGATTGCCTGTATAATTATGCCGTAATATCGTAATGATCACTCAACTGATTCATTTCGATTCTTCGATGCCATCCCAAGAGTCCCTCATCTTAAAAACGTATACTACCTCTCAACTCACGTTATAGTGTGGATAAGTACCTGTGAAGCCTCAAGAGAACGATTGAAAGAGATGAGAAAAACAGCAACCGCATTGTGAAATTTTTTATTAGTCGTGTTTATTGTTTTTTCGCTGATTATTTTGTAATTAATATTTAAAGATTTGATGTATAGTTTTTCTTCGAACAATTAAAACTTATTATAGACCTTAAAAAGTGCAATTATCTTTCTATGATTTTTGGATAAACAGTTTTGTTTATGCAATACAAATACATGTAATAACATATTTGCTAAACCTTTATTATACTTAAGAAGATTTCAATATTAAATTTACTTTACTTTAAGAAAAGCTTATATTTTATTTATAGCAAAATTTCTTTTTAACAAAAGCAGATATTTAAGCATAAGCCTTTAATTCAAAGTATTGTCATCGCCTTAAACTTCAGTATCCATTAAATAAGAAATTCACTGGTTTATAAATAAAACATTACATTAGTTCGTTCGATTTTAGTGACAATCATTTTTCGACAGGAAGCGTTATTCAATGTACGCGATCATCTAGCACGTGGAAGAATATAAATAGGGTTATCTAATTGAAAATCATGACTAGACTTGTACGTTTCAATACATTTGGCGTCAATCAGATATATTTTGCATCATTCCGTTCGCATGGTATTAGCATGCCTTTAGCTATTTATATTCAGATTTGTACTAGTATTTATTTGTTAAGGTGTTATTATTTAAATGATCACAGATGATGGTGTATCATTCGTATTACTATAGAAATTATTTTCTTGTATATTATCTAGCATATACTTACAATGCTTCCAAAACGTAATAAAGTAAAGTAAAATTGTTTTAATATTATTTACAAATGAATTATTTTAAATTTTACGTTGAAATATTAAAACGTGAGATTTTAAATATGCACGGTATGATGAAATTAAAAGATGCGAGCAAAAGTGCATGTGGAGGTAGGCCAAGGCTGCGAAACTTAGTGGTAATTTTCCGGTAATAATTACATAAAAGTACCGAGTAGATCATACCTAGATCACTTAGGTACGTATGCAAATCGACATGTCTTGATAATGATTAAATTGACTTAAAAAAATTTTGCAACTGTTTCATATATGTATTAACATCATACTTAGTCTAGACTTTAGCTTTTTCGAAGAAATTCATTATCTGATCTACACATCACGTCACATTATTTTGGAAAGTACCCATCAGGAAAAAACTAGCTATAAATTAAATTTATTTACTTTTAAAATCACGTGTGCATCACTGTTGCTTTTTGCATGGCAAAAAAGAATAATATCTGAGATTAAATTTGAAATTTTTTGCACAGAACCACTTAGTCTTATGATCACACACTCGATTGCCGCGATTATGGTACAATAATTCGAGGAAATTGATATTTCGAACTATGAATCGTTCACAAATTTAGATATTTTTGCTTTTTTATTTAAAAAGGCGTTTTATTAAAATCATGAATTTCCTTATATGTGCAGGACATTACTTGTAGGATACTGATGAAGTGACATTGAATTTATATACGATTTATACAAAACCCGGTGTAATCAAACATTTTCTTCAAAAGTTTTATTATGCATTGAGATTTAAAATTTTAAAAGATAAAATTATTTTCGCGGATTGTAAATCTACTTACTTTGTTTACAATTTTCGAAAATGTTTAGCAGTAGACATATAAAAAGAAATGGTATATAATTTTCAAATAGCTTAATATAGCGTAGTATCATTGATAGATTTTTAGTTATTTATGTAGTTTTAAAACTATAATGTAATCGTTAATATTTTTTTAAACGATCATTAATTAATGTTCTGAATAATTTTAAATTAACTAAAATCACTGTGAAATGTAAATGAACGCTGCCTACCTTTCTACGTTGGAATTACTTTATTGTATGCGCCTATTCACGTAACTACTATAGATTCCTTATCGATGAAGATATCAAAATTTTCAAACTTTCCACATTTCAAAATTTTACCTGAGTAAAGGTTTTCATTTTAGGTGGTTGCGAGTTTAAGCGTCTCAGTGACTAAACATATATATTTGAATATTCATTAGTTGTTTTACACTGAAAAAATAGTATAAGAAATATTATTAAATTATGTAAAAAACTTCCAAAAATCAAAAAAATTCTGTGTTAGAGTTAGAGGAGACTGCGGTAAAACTGGAAACTTTTTGAAAAATGTTTATTAAAAAATAGATAAAATGATAAAAATACTGAAAACTAGAATTGCTTTTTGTTTGCCTTTAGGAAACTAAAACCAACTTGGTTGGTCAAAAAAAAAAAAATTTTTAAAAAAGATAATTAGAAATATTTTTACGTTACACAAAAATTATCGGGGTAAAACCGGATATCTACAGTGTTACTTCCAAAATGAATTTTAAAAAGAATTAAACATTCCACTCATAATTCAAAGACGCAAGAACATTGTTTTTTTTATAATAAAAATAAGTATGCATTTTATTTTTGACACAAATAATAATTTTAAATAACTTAATAATAAAAAACATTTATTTACAAAAAACGAACAAATTATATATATACATATAAGTCTAATGTGCAAATAGCGTACTGAGTTTCTATTATTATTTTATTTCCATTGCATTAAAAGAAAAAAGAAAATAAGCTATCGTTTTACCCCAACATAAAATATCTGATTTTACCCAATGTTCGAAAAAAAGTAATTATTCTTTTCTCGCATAAAATATCTGATTTTACCCAATGTTCGAAAAAAAGTAATTATTCTTTTCTCGCAATTAAAAGTAAAATTAAAAAATAAAATTACTCCTAATGATTCACTATCAAATACATAATAAGTTTAGATACCTACTGGAAGAATGTGTCGTTTACTCGACGATTGTACGCACTATGACTGTTGTTATGAACACGATCTCGTGAGCGAGTAAGAAATCTTTGACCTCTTGTAAAGTCGACACCGAGATATTGTTGGCATGCCAATTGTATACAAAGTGATAATACCGACATTATTAAAGAAATATTTATTAAATTTATAGTAAATTTTGTTATAAAACATAGTAATTTTTAAAATTTTTTAAAGATGGTACAGATTTCATACATAATATAATAATATTGCTTATACTATTTTTCTGACTCTTATATGAATTATAAGAATGAATTATGGCTTAAGTTTAAAACCAATTCGTTTTCCTGAACCCTACATTTTATTTTGTTCATTACATTTTCGACATGAATAATAATAAAACTAGTAATCACGAAGCATAAATAAATAATTGTCTTTATTACGGAACGTCATCTTAATACGAACAGTCGGTAAAAACAATATTGTCCTTCGCAAAAACCAACCTCGCAAATCGGCACTCTCAAAAGAGCACTTCGAACTTACAATCAAAGCCCTTAAACTGGCACACGCCCCGGCAGGATTCGTACTTGAATAAATCTTCTCATTTTTACCCTCGGCACGGATCTACCGAAACCTGTCCAACGCGGAACAAAGGAGCTCTGGGGCTCCCCAAAAAGAGCACCATTCGCTAAGGTAAAAATCGCGAAATCACCGTTAACTTTTTTTTTCCCCTCGCTCTTTTTCCTTCTCGAACCAGTTCTCCCCGACGCGAAATTACAAATGACGCGCGTCCAGGTCGGGATAAAGTCCAGAGGTTTAGGATCCATCTATACGCGGCAGAGCGATGATTCAGTGGCGCGGTGGACGTGACGGAATCGCGCGCTCGTCGTGTGACAGAAGGACGCTCGTGGATTTCGCGAAATCCCCACCTCCCCTTCCATTTGCGCTTGGACGGCGCAGGCTCTGTGCCTTGCATGTGCGATTCGCGAGTTGCGGCGCGCAAAAATTGTCTTCAGAGCTCTCGCTCCGACGCGCTGACGTAGATGCCTGCTGAGGTTGTAGAGGTTTTAGTCTTGCTTGAAGAGATGGGGAGAGGGTTCAAGAAACTTTAGTTTTGTGAGCCTTAAGATAGTCCTGTGCTGATCGTTTTGGCTTGGGTTGTAAAAAACGTGATATCATCACTTTTACAAAAGTTGGAAACTAAATATGTACAAATATAACTTGTTGGTGTAGTCCCGTCGTGATTCGCGGTAACCAATCTCATTCCTCTCCAAAAACCTTTATTGCAAAGAACCGTGATTGCCTTGTAAATTCAAAATCAGAAAAGTCTAGAACAACGGCAAACGAAATCCGCTCGAATTCAATGAGCGCTATTAAGAAACAGCGCTCGTTGCGCTTACCGATCTTATGAAAATGTGTAACGGGCAGGCGCGAGCAGCAGCAAAAAATTAGTAGGTTTACGAGTGGAGCCGCTAAATTAGCCGGGCGGGGCGAAATAAATCCGAGCTGTGCTGAAATCACGGGTAGGAGAAGAAAAAAAGTGTCGAGACGCCGATGGCTATTGATGACTCAGCGATCCCTCTTATGTATGCTTAATGCGCAAGGTTATAATGGATCGGCGAGTGAATGAATCGATGGAATTAATATGTAGATGGATAAAGATTAGCCGTTGCTCCTGAGATGATTTTTCGAGCTTTGTCTTAGAAATCTAACGCCTTAGGTGATTCCGTGGATTAAGTCGGTCGCTTGGAAGTTGTGCTAGAAATCAAGCTTTGACTTTGTAAATCAGAAGTTTTAATCAATTGGTTGGTTGAATCATGCACGGAAATAATTTTCTTAGAAAAATTACGCTGCCAGCACAGTAACCGTGGGACTCTTTACATCTTACCCAAAATATTAATTTCAAACAACTATTCTAGGGAATCGTTACGATTTCCAACGTACTGAGTATTCCATCCATATTATAGCACCACTAATCGTCAACCAATTGCCAAAAATCTAAAACGCCAAAAAAGAAAACCGCTCCAACAACTCCCAAAAAACCCAATCTTCGCAGCGAAGCCAAACAAAATGAAAAAATACTCGTAAGATTCGCAATCCGCGCGAAAAAAACGGAAAGGAGGCGCAGAACCGTAGCGCGGCTCTCTTGGCTCGCTGCCAAAAATCCTTGCGAGCGCGACTTCTCGTTCTTTCTCCGGCTCGCCTGGTGCGCCGTGTCCTTCGACTTCGAGATTTATAGTTGGCGATTTTCAGAAAGGCTCGCGCGGCTAGCTTGGATTTCAGCAGATCTTTCGTTATCTGATGGCGGTGCGAAATTCGTCGGGGCGGTGTGGTTAGAAAATGGCTTACTTGGGTATTTCTAAGTTGGCGAGTTGATGATGGTAATTGCTCTGGAGTGGATTTGATGGATTTTCTCGAGCGAAAGTTTCTTCTTTTAAGGAATTTTTAATATTTGCGTTCTTCGAATGATGATTGATGCTGTAGGTGGAAATGAAGAGAAAAAATTGTGCGATTGGTGTCTTACGCTGTGCGGTTCCCTTGATTTCTATTTTGAAAATATGCAGCGTCATCGTTTCTTTGCATAATATTTTTTCTGTAACGTGGTTAGGATCGACTGAAACAAGCAGATGTTCATGCATAGGAGAACTGTAATTGTTTAATACTTATGTAAGCTTTTCTCTGATAATTTAAAGACTTAATACTGACGTGGCTAATGATTAATTTATGAATACACTCCGATTTAGAATCGAACGTTGATCTATATTGACGGCAAAGGCAAAACATAGCTCAGTGACGAACACGGCGAGTTGTACTGGAGACGAAAATTTGGAATAACTTAAATTTATTGGGTCATTCACAGTTTGTCTGGTGCGTTGCTTCTCTAATGAAGAGTTGTTAGGCAAATTCAATTCAAAATAATTCGAGTTTATCCTTGAACCAAATTTTAAGAAATTCGCATACAATTAACTTACATGCCAAAACTGGAATCGTTTCATTTATAAAATTGTAAGAAGACAAAAGTGAGAAAAATCGAATGATTACCAGAACCAAAAACCGCGATGAAAATTTCGTAAAATCTCTTCTACTCAGAAAGGAAAGAACATATTTAATTTTTCTACATGACTAAACTAACCGATGCAAGCCTTCAAAAAGCCTAAGATTACCGAACATTATAAACCAATCAATTTTTTCACCACTCATTCATCAGTACAGTGAGCTCATCGAAATTCCCAATTTCAATATTACCAGAAACACAACTCGCTGCCGTGCTCAAAATATCCAAATATTCGATCACCATCAATATACCTCCTCGCTCTTCGATCGCCACGCGCGAAAAATCGGACTATACACCTGTACGACTGTCGAGTCGCTTACGCAACGATCGCGCTCTCGTTAAAAAGCCCCCTTCGGTTCGGCACTCCGCGGGCGAATATTGCCTAACGCCACAAATTGTCCTCCGTTTCCGTTCCGAGTGCCGAGAACCCGGTTACTTCGTGCTAACCCTGAATCCTGAGTGACTTCAACGCCTGGTTTCCTCACGGAGAATCAGTTTCTGCGCGTTTGGTTTTCGCTCTGCGCGTGCAGGGAGTAGGGGAGGAAAGAGAGATGTTGCATTAAATTAAGAAGGATGAATTTTTAGTTTTAGGGAGATTTGGGTTCTTTTTGGTGTTCGGGTTGAAAGTTTTATAATGAGATGTTAAGTAGTTGAAATTTCTTATCATATAAAGAGGCTTATCTTTAATTTCATATAGTTTTGTTTACTAATAATGTATTATTAAAAGAAATTAAAAAGTAATTGTCTGGGTTATACCAGAAGGATGAGGTCACTTTAGGACATTATATTATGGACTATATACAAACAAAATAATGGTCTGAAAACGATAAACGTTATGTATAGGATTAAGATAGCTACATACGAAATAGTGAATGTGATTAATTCTTTTTGTAAGCTTAATTATAAAAGGAAATATATAAGAAAAAGGTAAATATCGAGTTAGGAGAAGTAGGCCCTAGAGGATTAACGCAGGAAAGAAATATGCCACAAATTAATTTTTGTTTGTGTATAGCATTATCGTTGTAAATAATTAAGAGGTTTTTAAGTAGAAAGTGCAGAGCTTCGGTATATGATGCAGTGTCTATTTGCATAAATTATAAATATAAATGTAAATTCCAACTAAAATGAGTTGAAAATGGCGTTAAAATTTTCAAGTTTTTAAAATGTTCTAATATTTTGTAAAGTCTACAGAGTATTTATAGTTTAGAAAAAATATTTAGATTGGATTAAACGTGTGAGTTGGGTAACAAGATAGGGATGTTATTGTAAAACCAAATTTATTTCTGTTTTAATGTTTAAATGAGACGAAAAGGAACGAGTTGAAATCTAACACTTAACTAATTTATCTAAGCACTGAATTCCAGTATAATTAAGCCCATAATTTTAAGATATACTTACGCTTTCCTTGCTGCAAATCCATAAAACGCTTAAGTCATTTGAAAAGCTTGGAAACTAGATCAGCACTTGCAATGTATTCAAAAGTAACTATTATTAGGAAATATTAGTAAATTGTGAAAGTATATCTTATTTTAATCGCTTTATTACTTGATTCTGATATCTTCGGCTTCCTAACATAATTCCCAAGACTATTTTTGGAATAAATTTAATTACACAAAAAAAAAAAAATAAAAAAAAAAAAAAAAAAAAAAAAAAAAAAAAAAAATAAATAAATAATACCCCACCATCCAACCACTAAAATAAATCCGCACAAACTGTAACCAAACGTTCAAACAAACGGCGCAAACATCTCTCATATCCAAGTCGTCCACCTGTCTCAGCGCTAAATCAAACGCGAGAAAAAATGCCCTCTCCTCTCTCTCTCCTCTCGCTCTGTTGATCCAGCTCCGTTTCTCGGTAGAAAAACTAATACGATTAAGACCCATTAAATCTCAGTCCGTGACATAAACGCTAATCATCGAACCGCGGCGCAAATCCATTTTGCAAGGCGGATATGTATTCGCGGGAGAAAAATCGCGCGGTTCCGAGAACTTCTATTTCGACACCTTCGGAAACGGCGCGACAGGTGCGCACCGATAGAAATAAATATTTGGAACTCCGTGGGTCTGCGAAGAGTTTTTTTTTTGTACGGCGATAAAGAATTTACGCTTGTTTTGGGCAATTGCTGCGCGCTTGTGGGATTAAAGTTTACAATTTTTTTTTTTGGTGGAATCAGTGGAAATTTTTTGGCGTTGGTAGTTGGAGCGTTTTTTTAACGAATGGAAGTGTGAATAATATTTTTATTATGTATTTCTTGGTTTATTTAATACGCGGCGTGTTGTTTCCTTGCGTTTTTTTAAGTTAGAAATGTATTTAGAGGATGTTTTCGAAAGGAAAATAAAGTAATAACTAATTTGTTCAATTATCAATCATCTATATTATGCATGAGTTTGATTATCTAATCCTGTGATTATAACGTACCTGAAGATTTCATTATAGTAAAATAACATCATCAGAGCATTATTGCAGTTTGTTTTGAAAATCACTGAAAGTGACATAATAATGTTTTCATTTGTAAAATATCACTGATAAAAGATCTAATCTGTTAATATTACTTCGTATGCTCTGAATCTCTGTTAATTGCCCCAAATTCTTATAGCTCGTATCGTCTTCTTTTCACAATCGTTGAAACTTCACGTAAAGCATGCATAATTAATGCTCGTGTGTCGAAAACACCGTAACATTGAAACTAAATTGCGTCCACCATGCAACATTTTCTTGCTCTGCCAAATTATTCAATTTCCGGTCGACTGTCTGAACTAGATATTCCAAAGTATATATTTTTTATTTATACTAGGTCTTACGGCTGGTTGAAATTAGTTTGACTTAAGGTAAGATTTTTCGACTGGACAAGAAGAATTTAAAAGATAAGTAAAAGAATGCATTTTTTAGTCAATTAGATTACGAACGAACATTCAAAGATAAAATACGCATTTCTTTTTATAATGGGATTGTAAATCCATTTACATTTTATCAATAGCGGCTTATTTTAATTTCAAATGGACAAAATCAACCGTATACAAAAACTTTTTTTTCATGACGTGTGAACTTTAGCACGTGATTTTTTGGCAAGATTAATACGGAATTCGCGCGCAAATTGAAAATTAAGAAAACATGTAACACGTGCACGAACGCGGTATTTACATTTTTAAGCGCGCGCCCAAAAGTTACAGGTATCAGTTGTTTTATCTCTTTTTTCGTGTTAATGAAACGGTACATTCCATTCACAAATCTCGAGGTTTTTCTTCGTTTTTTCCTTTTTTGTTTAAATTACAAGATAACAAGAGTTAACGTAAAACTGGAATATTTCGCAAAAGATAAAAATAAATAAATATAAATTATAGTATCCTGTTGCATACGATTATTGATTTTAATTTGCTAAAAAGTTTAAAATATATATTTATAATTATAAGATGTTTAGAATTAAATAATATTATACATTCTACCGTACCTTCAGATAAGAAATTTCAATGACAGTTTTGTGAATTGCTAATTTATATGAATATGTATTTTTATTGGCCGACTTTGATAAAAAATATGTTGTTATTTCTAAAACTGTCACCTCAAATTCATTATCAGTTTTAACATAATTATTACTCAAATATAACAAAAGCCAGCAAGGATTTCTGTTAAAATTTTTCAATCGATTACAATAACACCTTAAAGGTGAAAAATAAAAAACCATAAATTTCGAAACTGTAAAATCCAAGCAGACAGATAAGAGCGACAAAACCAAAAAGGAAACGAATTATTCTATCAGCAAAAAATCCTTTACACCACCTCCATTAACGTCTCCCAATAATCACCGGACAAGTTCATCAATGGATCGAAACAGGATTGAGCTACCGATCCGCCTTAAGCACGCGTCCAGTTCGTGACGCTCTCGTGATGGTTTGCCCTCTCGTTCGCAACTATATAGGTAGGTAACTATATGTGACGCGCCGGCTCGCGCATTGATACGGAATCGATGACGGAATCGGCCGGCTCTGGTCAACGTCCCTAATCTCGATACTTGCGCAAGGTCAATGTAAATCATAATTTTGCGGCGCGCTGCTAAAGTTCGAGGCCGAGAAGTGGACGAAAAGTTTCCGAAGGCTTCTTTTTTTTCGATTCATTTTGTCTAGTGTGTGTGTGGCGAGGTAAATGGAAAAATCTTAATTGATGCGGACGTACGGAACGGAAGAGGGGGGAACTTTTCCTTTGTGTATCGGTTTAATGCTCACCGTACGGATTACCGAGTATTGAGGTATGTGGGTGATTGGAAAATTTTTTACGAGCTCTTTTGGGGTTACGAGAGCTGGGGTTTGTGAAATTGGATTTGGTAAAAGGTGCAATTTGAGATTACGGATTGGATGTATTGGAAGGATTCGACTTGTATGCAAGGCTTCATTTGTTGATTGATTGTTGGAGTGTCGTAGTGGTTAACTAATGATATTGTTTTCAAATAATAAGAACTTTGGAATGACGCTTAAGTTATCGTGAATCGACAGAATAGTAATGTGATTGCTCAGATTTTTGTATATTTTACATTATTTCTTTCACTATTAAAGAAACGATTAAAATATAAAAATTTTTCACTGTGATTATAAATTCAACCAAATATTATAATTAGGATTTTTTATAGTACCGGCGATGAAAAAAATTGTATCTATTACAAACCAAAAAAAAAGGTTAACGACCAATTAATTAACCAACCAACGTGCCCTTAGCATTAAAAATTTGCGTAAATAAAACATAAACAATAATCAAAGTTCATAAACGAAGTTCAAGAGCAAACAAATTTACAAAATACCGATCCCATACGATCACCCATCAAAGACACCTCCAACTTAATCCCCACATCCCCAGAATCTTTGACGTACATCCAATCCTATAATCTCGGGAATTCCACACTTTCCTGCTGGCCTCGCTCTCTCATTAGACAATAATAAAAGATGAAGTAACGCGCCGCTAATTAATGACATCCCGGCGCCACCGACTGACGAAACATCCAGAAGCCGAGAAAATTTCCCACCTCGGGGACAGATCGGCCAAAGGTCAATGTAGAACTGGTCTAGCAGAGTCCTGCACTCCGCGTGCAAGTCAGCATGAAGCGGACATCCTAACAAAAGCTAGCGCGCACATAAATCCCGTATTGACACACACGCGCGCGCGAGTGCGAGGTAATTAAAAGCCCGTTTTGTTCAGATGTATTCCCGAAAGTTCTGAGACAACAGGCGCGTGCGAGAGCCGTAATCGTGTCAGAGAGCCGCAGCACGTTTTCTTTGAGAAGAGATTTTTCGGATCGTCACGGAGGTAGCGTCATCGCTGAATGCCGCGCGCGGATGCCATTAACGCACTCGAGCGCGTGCAGTGCATTATCCGGCTAATTAGTTGGTGAGTCGGATGAATTGAGATTGGTGTGGTGAATGATTGTGGGTTTGGATTTTTTTTTGTTCTTGTTGATTGTTGATGGGATGGCTTTGGATGGTGGGGGTATGGGTATAGTTTGGTCTGTTGATGTGGTGAGGACGGTTGAAGGAGTTGATGATGACATTAGTAGTTGCTGTGATAATAATCTGGATTCTGATTGAATTTTGGGTTGTGTGGAAAGAGCAGTAAATGAGTAAATTTATGCATTGATTGCATCAGTGCATAAAATTGTACTCGTTTAGCTTCACATAGTTAATGACATAATAATAAGTAAACATAGTTTGTTGATGATGATGAGTCAATATTTCGGAAAGAAAATTCTTTCTAGATACTTGTGGCACGAACAAAGTTTTCAGACAAAGACTTTAAAAACGTTTGATATTACAGAACATTCGTAAGATTTGGATTGACGATATCACCTGCCCAAAATAGCTGTATTATACCGTTTATAAGAGCTTTCTAAATATTATTCAGTCTTTAGGAATTTTCATTGAGTATTCACAACTTTTAGATATTTATGGAGAGCTCAATGCACGTGAAGACCATATACGTTTTTGATAATAAAGTACTTTCAATATTGCTGAAAACTATATTATAATTTTTTTTGTCTTTGGATTCTGTACTATTCAAACATTATTTATATAAACAAAATTTTGCCTTTAGAATTAATTGGTACTTAGTAGGACTTTAGTCCATTTTTTGGTAAAACTTGGAAATCGACTATTTCTTGTGCTTTGAATCTTTTATATACATATTTTTATCAGTTGCAAATTTTTTATACTTGGTATATAATTTTATCTAATTTTAATTATAATTTTATTTATGTTTCAGGTAAGGCTTTCTCCAATAAATCTTTTCACGTAAGTTAAATCACGATATTGTAATATTTTGAAAGTGGTACAAAATTGGTACAAAAAAGTTGAAATTTTTCTCACTAACGGCAGTAGATAATACGCTTCATATGACCCACATTTCATAAAAAAAACCTATTATAAAGTTGTCACGAACCGACAGTTATCACAAACTACAATTTGTATAGCTTACATATTATCATTGATTGGAGACAAGCGTTGAATATATTTCAATGAATTTACTGATTTCCCCATTAGATAAAATAAGTAAATACTATGTTCTCAAACGAAACATGCCTTTTAGTCACGCAAATTTATTAGAACTGAATTACCCAATGAAACAAAGTGACATTTTCACTTTTATAAACTTTATATGACTTCTATAAAATGCTCAATTCTAATTTCTCAAATTAAAAATATTTTTAATATTCTTTCTATGAATCATTCATGACTTGATCAAGAATATTCAATCTAAATTTAACTATAAATATCTCAAAAATATCACTAAAAACACCTGCGAAGTTATTTTCCTTTTCTGCGGTTTGCTTATAACACACCGATGAATATAATCGTGCGGTAGGCGTAGAGCGCGGGGCCAAGGGTCTCCTTCTGCTGACGTCAGTGAGAGAAGCAACATCGACTTCTCGTAAGCTACCTGCAGATTTTTCCGCTAGCGAACGAGCGGCATTATTCAGGAAAATTAGATGCTGATTAGACTTTTAAATAGTCTTGAGAAAATCAAACTTGCAAAAGCTCAGCACCAAGTTTTGAATACGTTTGGCCACGCGAGCCAAGTTTTTTTTATTACACATTTAAAATTTTGAGTGTTTAGAAACGTCAGAGTCACGCGGCTGACGATTGTCTCGTGGTGTACATCTAGTTTTTTTGCACCTCTCTGAAGCGCAGTCAGCGAAAATCGGTGAATGACAAATTTTTCCAAATTTCTTACATTCTTAAGATCGATTGCATAATGATTTTTTTTAGCTCTATGCGCAGCGCAAAGAAATCCAACTTAGAATTTTCCTAATGACATTATTATTATTTACGTTGAAAATCAATTTTTGCGGAGAACTATTTTACGTATGAATGAAGCGCAAATTGATATTTCAAATTACGCTGACGTTCGACTTTTGCAAATGCTTATTAAAACAGCTTTTTTTAAGATTTCTGCAACATGAGTACCTAACGATTTTCCTTATTACAATTACTGCACTAAAAATTCGATCTCATAACAGTATTCAAGAACAATCCGCCGTCTTCAACTCAATCTTGCATCAATGCAGTAAAAAATTTAACGAAGCATTAACCTTTTACATATCTGAATTCGCAAACGCGTGTTATAAAATCACCCTGCAAAACAACTTTAATTTCATAAAATTACCATCCATTAAAAAACTCAAAGTCCATCTTCCCTAACTTTCCACCAACTCATCTCCCTCAACCTTCTAAACACAGCATCCAACAGTAAACATCAACACGCGCGCTTTATCACTTAACCAGCCACGCGCGGGGCAATGCGCCGATCTCAGCCGCAGCACATCGGTACAGACGCCCCACTCACGCACCTGTATAGCTATATATCCAATGCGTAGGCGCGCGCGCGCGCGCGCAAGAGTGGGAACTGGAGGTGGCGGTGGTGGCGGCGCTACCAACATGGCCGGTCGGTTAAAAGCAATGCGCGCCGCGCGCCACAGACAGTCCCCGCCAAGAAGAGTCCCGCGCCGAGTTTCTCGCTCGAGCTCCATATACATATATATATAAAGCATCGATCGCGCTCCGCCGATTTTTCACGACGCGACGCTCTTTAACCGATTTTTTTATTTCACGGTCGCGACGGATCGGTGACAGCCGCTGGCAAGTGATAGACACGGACTGAGTGCGGCGAGCGCCAGCGGAGTGTTATTTTTTTTGCCTGTGGATTTTTTAGTGGCCGATTTTTCCGTCGAGAGGTTGCGGAGGAAGACGGAGGCGATCGACGGAGATCGGTAAGTGTGAGGAGGTGATTGGTGGTTCTTTTGTGGATGGTTTTTTCTTTTATTTTTGGGAGTGTATGCGGGTTATGAGGATTGGGATGAATGTTTTTTTAGGTGGTTTAGAGATCGGCCGGGAAAACCGGTTGCAAAGTTTATAAATATGCATAGATTGAATAGGGATTTAAGAGTTTCTTAAATGTTTGGTAATCGATGTAAAATGTAGTTGTGAAAGTGTTAAAAAAAATTGCACAAAAATATTTGTCATGATTGACGAGATGATTGAATCTCTGAGAGTTATATGATAACTTAAAATTAGTTACAGGATTTCTATAAATTTAGTAAAACTAAAAACTGTGTTTCATAAAGCCAAAAATTCTATATAAGCTTTTATTTTTTCCTCGTTCGGAACTTCCTTCTGCGAGTGTATTATTTTCTGAATTTCGAAATAATTTCAAAACATAATCTCCGAAACTTTGACCGTGGACAATTTCAAAGCAAATATGCTTAAAAATTTCGAATATCTTGTTTGGTTTTCATTACTCCTGCTCGCAATATTGACACTCGAAAGAAAAATTACCTTCCCGCCAATCTTTATCTCCAAAAATTTCAAAATCCAGAAAATCACGCACAAAACTCAGAAAATAATTTGTTCTCAAATCCCCCAACTCGAGCCCAACCAAATCCTTATCATTCCCAACCCAGCATCCGCCAATTCAAGTAGTTGTCGGCAACAATGTACCTGGTAACAAACGGCCCAGCGCCTAACCTCAACCGCTCATTAACTCATCCCCCGGAAAATGCGAGCACCTAATAGCCTCGCTGCACAAAAGCCGCGCCGCTTGCGCAAAGAGCAGCTGCCTGCAGTGCAACAACCACCGGCTCGTCCTACCGCACTTTTTTTTTCATCGCCAGCGGGTTTCGCGGCAATATAAATACATTTTCTAATCGCGTAGCCGCGACACGATCGGCGCTTGCGCAACGCCACAGTCGTGTTGTCACTTCGCTCGTCCTCGTTGGCTGCTCGTCTGCGGGTTCTTCTTCGTCTACCTGGATTTTAGATGCCGTTGGGTTTGAGATTTTTTTTTCAAGTTGCTTCCTGGCTGTTGTTAGGGGCTGAATGTTATTTAAATTGGCAGGGTTGGGATGGAAGGTAGTGTTTATGATCGGGTTTGAATATTTGATTCGATGTTCTTTATTGATTGTGTTTATGGTGTTTGAAAGATGTAATAATGAAAATGTGGGTTTAGGAAAATAGGTTAAAAATATTAAAATACTTAGATAAGTATTTATTTTTAGTTTAATTAGTATTTGTTGAGACGAACCTTATAAATATTTTAAGTGCTCGTTAAAAAATATGGCCTACTTTTTTTTTGCGCGTGGTAATGTTTTATCTAAAATTTTTGACATTTTGAAACGACTAATACGTGACAGGATAAACGAAAAGATCGTCAAAAAATATATAATTACGACAAAGAAATATTTAATACTGATACTTTTTCAAATGAAAATATTTGGTTGATATTAAAAGCTATCTTTGAAAACCACTAAATAACCACAAGATAAACCTAATATTAATGACAGTACAATAAATACACAATAATAATCAACATAAATTTAATCGGGCTGACCAACCCCGGGATGTATCTACTTACCGCGCGCGAGCCCGATTCTCACAACGATTCCATCCTAAAACTATCACATTCCTGGCAAATATTCCAAAATCAACAATCACAAATTCATCATCGCAAAATCACCTCTATCCTTCATATAACTACAAATTCCTCGATACCCAATTACCACCTCGTGCACAATCGCCGGCTGAAAGTCAACGATTCAAAGTCCAGCTCGTTTGCATTCGTGACTCGCAGTCGTAAGAGCATCGGGATAAAATGAAGAGAAAAAAAGAACGTTGGAATCCCAGTATGTCCACAACATCAGCGCGCGATAATTAAAGCATGCTTCCAAGATCCGCGAGAGCGAGAGGATGAGCGAAGCAAATAGTTTCAGAGGCCTCGATAATGACTGCGTGTCGTGCAGGCGTCGAGGCAATTATTCTCATTGTGATACGGCTTTGCGTTTGCATCTGCTCTGGTTACCTAATGGCAGATCGTTCGTGCGCGTTAATATGCTTTTTTTATTCTTTTTTAGACGGTAAAAGTTTTATCGCCTGCTCGTTGGTGTTACGAATCGATGTGTTCGTCATCCTTGCATTTTAGTGCATAGTTTTATGCATTTTCTAAGCTTTGTGAACAAGTGCGAAACTGATACTTGTACTTGACGATCAATTTCGGATAATAAACAAAATAACTGGTTGAATTATTTTCAAGCCCCGAAATCATTAATTCGTCGCCAAAAAGATCGGCAGTAAAGAAAAAGTTGTGAAGCTTATGCAATAGACGTGATATTACAGCGATCACCGGATCAAAAAAACCGGTCAAACTTAAAGAGCCTATTAGCATACATAGTTTACGATAGTTATTTGAAAAAATGTATTTCCACGCGAATTAGCATAATCAAGCTCATAAGCAATGTCACCGCGACACTTGGATAATGCCTCGGACGTGAACAGATTAGGGACTTTATCTGGGCCGCTTATCGGTCCTGCAGGCGGGGGCTGCAAGCACGTGCCTTCGTTCGAAACGTTATAATTACCATTTCCCACGTTTACCGAATCAAAAATGATCTTTTATATTTACTTACCAGTTATTTGCTCCTCTTTGCACTGGCGAATTCAAAAAGAATCGTTTTGCTAATCGAATGATGTCAAAACATTGATGGTTTAGTCGTTGAGTGCACAATCAAGCGACTTCCAGAATGGCTCTTCCGTCAACAGGCAACCGTCAGCTGGAAAGACAGCGCGGGTATATATGTATACGTGTATACGCACTTCCTTATTTTTTGCTTGCCTGCGAGCGCGTCGCTGTGCATGTGGAATTTCGCGCGCCGGAGGAAACACCTTCGTTTTCCCGCCTGGAATCCGTTGAGATTTGCTCAAAGGCGGCACCGGCACATTCTCGAATGTTGACGTTTGGTATTAAAAATTAGCGCTCTTAGTGGATTGGAGGTCTCTTTATTTGTTCTGCTTTGGGATTTTTCAGTTTGTTTCAATGTAGAGGAGTTATCGAGTGGCTAGAAAAGTTGACGATCGTTATTGTAGCTGGTGTAATCTATCTAAATTTAAAAATCGGTAAAAGAGTGTCTTTGCAAAATTGGACGTTGACTTTAAAATAGTAACTAATTTATAATCTTATGAGGTACAAGACTATAGTCTGGTTCCTGGTGCAATTCATTATCCATAAAGGAATTCCACGAAATTTGAACGGTAAAAAACTAATTAAAAATCAAAGAGGCACTTGTGCGAATAAAAATTTTCCAAACGAAGGATAAAGCAATAAATAGTCACCACTCGTGTAAACGTGATATCTTTAACGCATCGCGAATCTGACTTCCAAATCGGTGTAAGAAAACGAGACAAAAAAGAGTCGGCAGTAGTCTATTTCATTTTGTACGTAAATTTGTGCATTATGAAATCAACAAGCATGCAAATCAACTTTGTATACTATGACGGCGAATGTAGCAATTAAAATTGAGACAGGTAATAGTCAATTTTTAGAAATTTATGTGTAATAAAAAATATAATAAAAGTATAGAGATATCTTTTTGATCTCATTGTTCTCTCCTGCGGCGTTTTCAATTGATAAAACCGCGAGCATGCGGTTTTATATGTTATGAATAATTCATGGAAACTGCGACTGTGAGATTTTGCTTTTTTGTATTATAAACTGCGTCAACAGAGTTTGTCGCTGCCTTTGTAAGATCAAACGAGGAAGCAAAAACCATGCGCATAATGTAGAAATTAAAAATAATTTGGAGACTCATGATTACTGTATTTATAAAGTGGAGAGGCATTATATTACAAAAACGTGATTTTTTAGTCGATTAGTGAGGAATCAAAAAAAAGAAATTGTTGTACCTTGTAATTTTGTGCATTAAGTAGACAATTGTTATTGTAATTGCTCGTATTTAATAGCAAAAGCAATTTTCGAGCTATCGTTTTTACATATATTTTTTATTGCAAATGATAACAACGCATTACAATATAAAGAGAAGCAATTAATAATAACTAAATTCATACTATAGTTTTTAATCGTTGAAATTTTTACAAAGTATCTTAGTACCGTAGCAATCAGGAATAGAAAAAAAAACTATGTTTCACTTCAGTAACAAAAATAATTGTACAACAATAATCAAACGAAATCAGAAATTCAATCAAAAGAATAAAAAAACTTTTCCGCAAGACTCAATAATTCTCAACTACACACCAAACTCTAATTACACATACCTCAACACTCACAATCACATCCAATTCAATTCCCGCATACAGCTCCACCTCAGACAATTCAGCAACAAATGGCAATGCATTACAAAACTCCCGCTCTCAAAAACCATCCATCATCGTATATCGGCAAAATACTGGACTTACATCGATTCCCCATATAATCACAGTCAGTTCTGCCAGTCCCGCTCCGCGTATATACGTGCGCTTGCGGATTGATTTTTCCGGCCGGCTGTGGAAATTATTCAGGAGACGCTCGGCGACGTCGACTTTTGTCTTCCGGCCGCGGACCAGCTCTCTTTGTTTATTTGGCTCTCCTCTCCTGTGTTTCTTTCTCCTCTTGCGTTTCTTTTCACGTACGAACGAGTAAGCTTGTTTTCGACCGTAAGAGATTCGCGAGTTTTGCGCAGGTGACATTACTTTTTTTTTGTGTTGTTTGTGTGTGTGTCTGAAATTGTGCTTGATATTTTTGTTTAGGCTGGGTTGCGCGATAAAGGTGTTTCTTGTAAGATTTTAACAATAGATTGAATGGAACGAGGTGACTAAAAAGTAGGATAACCCGGGTAAGTTTTGACGTCCAATTAACTTTTTGCTTATTATCCGCACATAATTGAATAACAATGTCAATTTCACCTTTTCCTGGTTTTCGTAACAGCCGTAGTTTCCTGAAGGCGTTTGATTATCGGTGGGCCTCCGTCAATAGATACCTAAAAGCCAAACAAAACCTTACAAAGTCTTCACCAATTTATCAATATCCAATCCTCCCCAACTCCAGCCTACAACCAAAACCTCCAATTTCCCTTAATCACGCCTCTAAACCCAAAACGAGCAACGGCATCCAATTCGCAAACGCATACAAGAAGCCAGGAAAAGCGATAGTCACCGGTCGTTTGTATAGCTACTTGCGCAACGAGCGATCCTTTTATCCTCGCGCGCAAAGCCGAAGCGTTATCCGGGTCTAGGTCGGGCCGCGCATCGCTAATGGCGCGCGCGGGTGTAACGCGGATTATCGATCGGTTAACGAGAATCGCCGGTGTATACGCCTGGATTAATAGTGAATGAGCAGTGTGGGTTTCTTGCCGGTGGGTGCTACGGTGATGTAGCGATTGGTTTGATTGGATGAGGATGGATAGCTTGTTGGAATTGTGGGAATCGATTGTTGGCTAGGAGTAGTGAACTTTGGTTGATGTGAGGTAGGTCTTGAGTTAAATATGCGCATGGCGTAAGGTGTCTAATTAATTTTTTACGCAATTAACAAAGATTATTGAACGCTAGCGAATTTTTTTAATGATAGTTACGGGTCATTAGATAATGAAAATTATGTTCAT
This sequence comes from Eupelmus azureus, assembly GCA_030522685.1. Classification (NCBI taxonomy): domain Eukaryota; kingdom Metazoa; phylum Arthropoda; class Insecta; order Hymenoptera; family Eupelmidae; genus Eupelmus; species Eupelmus azureus. The sequence goes on along the minus strand of JAPYZA010002093.1, from coordinate 6,178 downwards.
TATTTTTATCGTTTGAAGATTTTCTTGTATTTTGAAAAAATGTGATACTAATTTATTTATTCTAAGAATGTATAATATTATGTATTTTTTGTATGTAGGTCTGCAGGCTTGTTCTGATATTTAATAAAATTAGTACAACGAATATAAAAAAGTAAAATTTTCCGATGTTTCACGGACTCCAGTAAAAATGGCTTATTGTTATGCCGCGCTATTATGTATGACAACAGTTTTGCCGCGAGGACTATATCACACGTAGATTTGAACGCTTGGCTCTCACAGGCAATAATATTCTATTATCGTGTTAAAGTGCAAATTAATAAGTCTCGAGGCTTGCCATTCTTTTTACATGACCAATCGATTAGAATTCGAAGCTAGCAATGTCAGCGCTCACACAGATTAGTCTTCTCGCGAATGCATACAACTGTTATTCCTCTTACAATACAGCAGAAAGTGTTTAAGAACCGGGAAATCCACTAGCGCAGAAGTGGCCTAACAGCCGCGCGAATTAGGAGAGCGAGAGGAAAATAAGAGAAACGAGGAGAGCGAAGAGCGAGAAGGCGGCGTCAGGTGCTAGGCGCCGTTAAGACAGGGACTATAATATTATAACAGCAGCTCGCGGGGGCCTTATATAAGAAGAGACTACCAGCCCCCTTTGGCGCGTTACGCGGACTCTCCGCGCCGACTCTGCACTTTCGCCGCCGGAAAGCGAATTTCAGCTGTAGTTTAGACAGAGGGAGATGACTGGATTGCTGCCTCGGCGCGCTCAAAAGTCTTTGGCGTTATTTTTCTCCGGGCTGCTCGCGCACGTTCGCGATGTGTATATGGGGATTCGCGTGATGTTGGATGGGTCGTGTGTATGGATTTAAATTTTATTGCGCACTTGGCTAATGGTGGATGTGGAAATCCAATGTCGCTGTTATATTGCCAGGGTGAGATGTTTACACTAATGAAAAGTGTTTTAAGCGGATGAGGATGTTAATTGTCGCTGTGTTTTATAAATCGTCGTCGCAGAGCTCCGCTAAATAACGCAACGTTCGCTTTACGATTCTCATCCAAAGTCTCGGCAGTAATACACTTCCATTTAAACTGTCCTCATGTAATAAGCCGCTTTTCACAGCATCGCGAGAAACGCAGCAATCCCTCGGATATATATCCTCGGACCCGCGCTCCTCTCGACAATGTCCCTCCCGTGTTTGTCTAATTAATGCAATATTTGAACTACAATTCTTACGTAAAGCCCACGGGCAACTTTATCGCGCACACATCCTCATCCAAGCCGCGATTTAAGGTCGCGCCACGGCGATATTTGCCTCTCCCACGCGTTAAAACGAGCCCGGCCCCCTTTATTTATCCGTCCGATTGACACCCGCCGCTTGAATTCCTCAACCGAGCGAAAAATCGAGAAGGCCGCCGATTTTTCTCTCCTCGCGTCGATCATATCCGCGACGTAAAAAAAAGAAGAATGAAACAGAGGAATCTCGAATGCCAACCGTTTTCCAAGAGCGAGCCGAGTGCCTCGCCGGTTTTTGCATAATCGGCCGCGTAATACGTAATGTTTGCCGAGAGAAGAGAGGACATTTGCCGCGCCAGAGGAACAGGCAGATGCGAGGCAGGGACGCTCTTTGTTCGATTTTTCGAGGCTTTTCAGGGCCGCTTGTTTAGTGCCGGCGGTTCTGGCTTTTGGCATGGTTTTGCTGTCTTAGAGGCGAACGGTTGTGAGAGTAGTTTTTCTTGGTGATTGGGAGTTGGATCGATTGGCTCGCCGCTGAAAAACTTGGAGTTCGAAGTAAGAGAGTAGAAAAAAGCGCGGAAATCGGTTGAGTGGCCGGGTAATCCGGTACGTTAACGAGTACTCGCAGAGTAGATAAAACAAAAAATTCCGAATAGTTTTGAATAACTAGCTCGGATTAGCCACTTATTTTCTACAGCTGTCGATTTTTCTTGCGTGTGTCGCTTCAATGTTAATTCATTCGGATTCGTTCGTTACGCTATTTTCTAATTACGTAAGCCGGCGAGCCGAGTATTATTTTGAAATTACGTTATAGCCGCAGCCACCGTCGCCGTCGCCATTAGACCGCTCGAAAAACAAGTCACGTTCTGCCACTCCGCACTGGCCAATCGATTATTCTTCATTTTTTTATCTACTTCTTGTGGACTAATTGATTGTTGCTCGAGTTGTTCTGCCGTATCGGTAGCGGGATATAATAGCTTCTGCTGCAGAATAACGATGATTTCGATGAATGATTGGCCAGCTTTAGTTCCGTTTGTTTCTGGACGCGAACTGAAACGTTTAAAGACAAAGTATTTCATTTTCAAAAAAATGTATTCTTTTTTCTCTCACAATCATTTCTTTCAACCTGTAAAAGCCCGCACAACGCCCACATTACTCAAGCATTCCAAGCTGCCCTGATCCCTGCGCTCGTCGTCTCACTGATTGAATCGTCACCTCGGCAAACTAGGAAGAAGCCAGCGGTTACGACTCTACGACAATAGCGCCTCGCCGCTGCTCTCCGGCTCAAACCTTCTTCTCCTGCCCCCTCCCGCAGCGGCATTTCAGTGACCGTAATTCCGACTGGCACTTAGGCATCAGCGATGTAAACATAGAACAGCCGATCGACGCTGTCTACACGCGGCGCTACTGCTGCTGTTATTTAACTGATTATGCCCGGCTGCTGGGAGCGCTGCTCTGCCCCCAGCTCAGTTTTGCGCGCGATTACGCTGCTTTTGTGACGATTCGAGCGCGATCGGCATTTTCTTTCTGTTGTATTTCCCGCACTTCTTGCGTACTGGAACTCTATTCACCTGACGCTGTGGATTGTACCGTTTTGTTTTCATTCCACTCGAAATGTGTAAGTATACCGCTTTGCGCTATTCTAAACGTTAAACTCCCGCCGTCCTCGCGGCGCTCCTTACCGATTTCCAAGATCGGTAACATAAATCACATTGCGAGCCCCGAATTTCTCGCATACACACGTACTCGATCTTCCCGTGATCCTCTGTCGATTTCACAATCGCAGAGAGCCAGCACGACACACATCCGAGGAGCACCGCGAGCGGAAGAGCCGATTTTTTTTTTCTTTTCCTCGGTCTCTTCGCTGCTAATGCCATTAGGCCAGCCGTTTTCGCAACGCGAGCGCGCAATTTCGTGCGTGCCAGACAGCCGGGTTATCGAAGGTCCTCTCCGAGGCCGATACACACACACACGGAGATGATTTTGCAACGAGCGAGCTGGCCGTGCACTAGCCCACAAGGACGGATCGGTTTCTTTTTCGGCTGCCGATTGCGATTAGGCCAGCCGATCGCGCTGAGCCGGATCAAGCTGCGCGATCGGTTACGTTTGCTGTAATGATGGCTCTTGATTGGCTGGCGCGACGCATAACGATTTTTCGTGTGGATCGGTTATGGCACAGCTTATCGGTGAGAAAAATACGATCGAGTGAAATCGAAATCGGTAAGCATGAGCCCGGAAACGTAACGGAGAAGCGCGCTATTAATTATTCAGCTATTCGTGTGGACTGTATAATATCGTCGCTCGTTGCTTAATGCCGATCTGGCAGGTGCGGCTTTGCTTCCTCCGGTTTTAACGTCGCGGCTATCCTCCTTTTTATCAGAGTTACATAAAAAGGCGCGAGAGAAAACGGGCCCGATTTATTCGGCGTTTTTGCAATTATACATTCTTGAGCGAAGCGCGCTCATTGGCTTTTGCAATCGCGCGAAGGCTGCTACAAGCGCTCTCTGCCGATCTTCTGTTTATTATTATTGGAAATGAATATTTGGAAATCAAAACAGCGGGAGTAGCGAGCCGAGGAGATTCCGGTTAGCCGGTTTTTCTTTAATTCAGGCTCCTCTGTTTTGTAAATACCGAAGTGAGTGCCGGCTGATCAGAGTGTTGAGCAATTCGTCGGGAATCGGCTGATTTATCAATGCTGAATGAAAATTCAGAGTAAAAAGTGGATTGTTCGGGTAATTCATTATACGCGCGTTTCGTAAGCGCGCCGAGTGCCTTTGGTGCGTTGGTGATTTATGATAAATTGCCGTTAGTGTGTTTAGCGCCGATTTTGTTTTGCGCTTTTTGGCCAACGAATCGCGTTTCATAAGGTGACGCTAACTTTTTGCTTCTGGTGCAGCGTGAAAAGTGATCGCGTTCACTTTCGATTGATATAAAGTCTAGCGGATATCGACAGAGATATTTTCTAAGGTATTTATATTTTTCGTAGATGAAGATAGTCGAATTTTTTACTTTGGGGAAAAGTATTGGAAGGTGTAGGAATTATTTAAGACGGAAGGGTAATAGTTTTATGTGCGAAGAATTCGAGATAGTTGGCGTTCTTGTGCGATTTGAAAAACGTCTGTCGATATTATTTCATGATTGTTAGTAGAATACTGATAATTATGATATAACGGTAATGACAGGCTGAATTAGAACTTTAAAACTAGTGCGTTACTTGTGATATTATAAAACTTTACTATCTCCTTATGCTGATCGTTTTTTACATAACATAGGAATATTTCTTTTTGAAGTCTGTTTAAAATCACGAGTACAGTGTGCTATTAATCAAAAATTCAAGATATATCTTCAGTATTCTAATGTCGAAAATATATTTTGTAAAAGACCGCCTATGTACATACAGAGTGTGTTCCATTTTAAAGAATTCCAGTAGCCGATCACAAATTGATTCATCATTTGACTTTCACTCTTATAGATAACCATCCATTCTTGACAGTTGAGTAACGCACGTTACTTAAAATTTGATGAAAACAGAAATTAAAACCTCAACCGATTCAACAACTTCATGATTCTAACATCGCACAGTACTTTCCAATTTATTTTGAAATAAAGTCACCTGAAGTCACTTAAAATTTAATCCCCATCAAAATCCCCAGCCTCCCAACATCCTCCATCAGAGCTCACCCAGCCTCATCGAATCAGCTCAAAGGAATCCAGGCATATAAACGACACATACTCAGAGCCGATGGCAATGCCGGCGCGTACATGCTCCGGTAACCGGATTCTCGGCAGCCGCCGGTGAAGGTCGCTCCTCGGCATCCCTCGGCCTTGGCAGAGCCCGGCTTTTTCTTTCTTCTCGTTCCCCGCGCCGCCCGAGTTTCGCTCTCCCGGCTTCATTGCCGATCTCTTTCTCTCACGCGACTCTCTTCCGCGTTGCTACCGTCTTGTGCGTGAGCGCGTGCTTTGTCGCTTGTTTGTCTTTTATTGTGCCAGTACTTTGCCGGTCAGATGGGATCTTTTGATTTTTTCGAGCGGCTGGGAGATGAGTGCGGCTTGTTTGTTTGTTTTCGGCGGGGATTCTACGTGATTGATAGATTGGAGTTGCGGAAGGGTTTTGCTGGTCGAGGAGTGCTTATCGCACGTACGGAGAGATGGCTTTGATGTGTGGTGATAGAAGGTTTTTCGCGATGGTCGAGCTTTGTTTGAAGATTGAGATATTGATGTGTTGTATCGGGATTTTTTTATTAATTAGGGGGGATAATCAACTGAATCGAAGACATTAGCGTGTAAATAGTTACCGATTTTATGATGAGCCGACTTCAAAGAGTTTTAATTATTCGCCGTCGTTAATACGAGGGATTTTTTCTTTTCGTTTAATTATTAAACGCTACTTTTGCATAACCTGCGCGCGCTGTTTTTAAATGTATGCGGAGCACACATTACATAATTTGTTCAACTATGTATTAATTTCAAATTTATTGATGCATTAAATAGAATCCGGTATATCGAGCGCGGCTACGATCATGTTTGTCATTTTTTATCTTTTAATTTCGGGTAAACGCGTATTCGGATGAAAGAAAAATATGATCCGCTTATAAACACGGCATTAAATAACGTTAAGCTGACCGTAACGAAAAATATGCTACCAGCGTTTTTTTTTTATTATAATTTCTTACTGCCCTCTGCTATTAAGTAGCTTTTAAAAACTTTCGGGAAAAGATTCTTCATGTTTATTATCTGCGTAAGATAAAAAAGTAATAAGTAAATTCCTGATTTAAATTGAATTTCCATATATATATACATATGATTATCATACATAATTGTACGCGCGTCTTATAATAGTTCTCAATCGTTTAATTTTTATAATTGATCAAAGATCGTTTGAAAATTGCACGTACTTAAAACTTTTGATTGATTATTACCACGAAACACTTCTAATCATCTTTTAAT
>JAPYZA010002092.1:0-32697 GCA_030522685.1 Eupelmus azureus | reverse complement strand
AGCATTCATTGAACGACCTCAATTGTGGTCCATCAATGATTTGCGATCACATTATGCAGTGATATATAATGACGTTTAAAATTACGTTTCGCAAACGTTCTTTTTATGTTTACATTATTCATTTTGGAAATTATGTGAATTTTTTAAGCGAAAAGACCTTTAAATTACTATAAAGTAAATTTTCATTATATTCTGATATTCTGATATGAGTTCGTTGTATTGAAGAATTTGAAAATGGTGTTATTATTATGCATTTAATTAATATTTATAAAATTTACAACATGATATGTCGAACTGAATTTATGGAATGTCTGACTATAGCGCGGACATTCTCTACTGACATAGCAAGGCACTTTGTGATAAGTTGGTGTCATAAACTTTAAGTGCAGAAAATATTATTTACAATAGACAGGATCTACTTACACTAATATTATATTTTATTGTTAAAAAAATATATCAATTTTATGACATTGATAATATCTACGTAGATAACTTTTTTTGTTTTTTGTTTTGTAAATAATCATGAACATCATCAAAATATGTAAATACAGCACATGTAATATACAAATTTAAAAATTTTAATATTTAAATATTTTCAAACCATCAATTTAAATTATAATTTTGTAAAAAAATTTAAAATTATGCATCATTTTTTGCAAGTTAAGTAAAGTTTATTAGAAGTAATAAAAAAAGCCCGTTTCATAAATTTTTTTAACTTTAAAATATTGTTTAAAAGTATAAATCATTCTAAATAGAATTTTTAATAAATTTCAATTTTTCTAATAAAGTAAAGTAGAGCAATACAAAATTTCGGTCTTTTTACGTGGTTTATTTAGTTTTAAATTCTACACAAAGTTTCCTTGGATATAAATCAATTAGTTAGCATGTTCAGCTACTTCTTTTTGCGTACAATGGATAGAACTTAACAAAGTTCAGTGAATCGAAAATAACTTCCTGAGTAATTAGATAGGTTATTATCAGTTTAATTAAGACACTCTATGTTCAATTATAAATGATCTTGACTGAATGTAGATACGAATTTCAATATTAAATTGACAATTAGCCATAATAATGCAGTTTAATTCCATTTCAAAATGAAAATAATGATTTACAACAAGTTATTAAGTATTTTAGCACTATTTCTACAAATATATTTTTAATCATTTCTTAATAAATAAAAAAATTATTTCGTATATTGACAGTAGAAGTTAAAAATATATTTAATGAATTATTTATGTGACCAATAGTTAAAAAATTTATAAAATAAATATAAATTACGACCTACAAATCTAACTGGATTTTTTTAGATATAAGATTAATCTTTCATTGCGATTTAAGAATTTAATCTCGAATACGCTGTTCTTTGTTCGTGTTCAACATAAATACAAAAAAGTAAAGATAACGACAACAAACAATTACAAAAATTCAAGATGAACAAAAAAATTATAATATAAATTTCTGCCATCACTCTGACAATAATTGATTAGGCCACTCAGCAAGTATCGCTCACTTAAGCAGTACAGAATCAAAGATTCGCGAAAAATATTCCACATCCGAGCATTCAAAGGCAGCGACGCTCTCCACTCGTCAAAAGGAGAGTATCACCCGAAGCAACAGAGAAAGAGAGCTCAACCAAAAAAAGCAGAGCAAAACATGAAAAACGAGAGAGAAGCGCAGCTCCACGAATCACCCCCCCCCCCTGCTGTGTTTTGGCACAATGCCTCGACGCCGATGAAAGGACGCGCGACGCGAGCCCGTCTGTCTCTCCTTTTTCTCCCTACCAGCCCCGTCCGCGCTTCTGTATAATCGTCGCACAGAACGAGAGATTATCGCTGCCGTAGAGAAGAAAGGCGAACGCACGCCATTCGGCGTATAAGGTCACTGGGTCGTTTCCTCTCAATGGCGCGGCTCTCCTTTTATGCGGAGACGCGCGCGATCTATACGGAGCCAGAACTGCCGCGCGACTCTTCCAACGTGAACGCTCTGAATTTTAGATGTTCGCGAGGGTAAAAGTTGAGGGGGTGTTCGGAAAGGTCGTCCGGGGAGTTTTATGATTCCGCGCGTGAAGTCGCACATGCGGGTGTCTTCTTTAAACATTAAGTGTAATTGCGAGTTAAGCGCGGCGTTCTTTATACGGTTGACAGGGAGAGCCCGTTTCGCGCTTCTTGGGGGAGGCGATAACTCACGGGAATAATGGGATTTTTAGTCGCGCTGTTGATTGTGTTTAATGCATGGAGGGATTTTGCCGTTGTTCTTGTTTTTCTTTCTTTTTTATGGGATTGCGGATGTGTGAGGGTTGTAAGGTTTGGTTAAGAGAGTGTTTTTGGCATTGAAATTGTATAAGTAATGATAGAATCATAAAAAAGAGAAAGCTTAAATGTGTCTCAATTGCTGGAGATTAGTGATCTAATCTTTAGCTATAATAAAGCATATAAGATATTTGTAAAAACTAATTATAAAATTAACATTATTACTACATTCATACACAAAGTTTTAAGTCATTTGATTATCAGATAAAAATAAAAAAGATCAGATCAAAATAAAAAACATACGAAATGAAAGTTTATTCAGTTCTGAAACAGTAACAAAAACAAAATACGTGACGTCCAGTCAGCCACGACGGTTAGAATAGACAGGAATCATGACGTGAGTCTCATCGATTCGCGATGGTCATGTGCATCGATATTTCGTCCATAAAAATGCTTTTAAATTTTGTTCTAGTACAAATATAACTTCAAAGTTTTCTACCTCTTTTTTAGTCTAATAAATAGCATTGTATCACAAAAATTCATTTTTTAAAACAGAAATTTTTTTGCTTCGATAAAAAAGTATATAGATTTAATATTTCACTTTTGTTTTCACTTCTTTTAATAGTAATATAAAGTATTTATAAAGTTTTTGAATACATGAGTATCTAGATACATTGAAAAATGTTAAGTACAATTTTCAAAGACTTTCATTTACACCTCGTTAAGTAATAGCAAGTTAAAGTTAAAAGAATTTTCTGTTTTAATAGTTTAATGTGCAAGGTAAGTGTTCTTTGTATAGAATAATACATGGCCATTATACGCTCTCAACTCTCATACAAAATTCAGATTCTATAATTTTCCTCTATACTGCACGTTTCGTACACCAGTAGTTAAAATTTTTGAATATTATTTTTAGCTTTTTCGAGTAAAATATTGTTAAGAGTAATATTAGAATGTTCTGTTTATTTAATGATTGCTTTCTGATTACTAAGAATATGTTTATAAGTAACACGATTTTTCAATTAATCGATAGAAAACTAACAAACTCTATAAAGATTATGTTAGATCGTTATAATAAAATCTATTGGTATAGTCGCATAATAGAGGGTCGCAAAATTACCCTTTCTATTTTTCATACATATATCGAATTTTAAAATTTACATTTTTTATTGTGTTGTAGATTTTATTCTATACAATTAAATATTATCATGATTTGAATGAAAACAATGTTCATTAAAATTTAACATTCCAAATCGGGAGAATAATAATTTACCTATATATTCAATCCTATAATTATTTTACTACTTATAAATTAAATAAATAATGACATATATAAACATAATGTTCTCTGTGAAAAAGCATTCTTAAATTAAAAAAAATTTTAAAATAGATGTTATAAATATCTTTTAAAGTATTTAGAAATGAAATATACTATTTTCAAAAAATGTCTATATAAATATATGTGTGCCGTGTGTGTGCATTAATACTGCTGAAATTATCTTTATATTTATACAAAGCTATATTTTATTAATACTTTCATAAAAAGTTCATTTATAATTTACATTTTCTTGTAAAAAATTAAATATTGTTTCTATAATTTTTTAACAATCTATCTTGCATTTGTGGGCTTGTAAATGTAATCAATATTCACTAGGTTGAGGCAAATGTATAAAAGAAAAATAAATGAGTTTTAAAGGAATGTGAAACATTTTATTCAAGAGAAGACTAAAAGTTTTATTTCCATAAAGTATGAAAGGCAACTTTCAAAATTTTGAAAATATGTTAGTGGCACATTGACTTCTGAAATACTAGCATTTATTTCTTTTGGATGAAAATGTTTCATTTAAAGTTATATGGATGCGAATAATTTTTTTTACAGTAAAAAGTTATTTGAGGAAGTTCACCAAACTTTTGTAAATAAATCATTTTTTTTAAATATATTGATTCATTAAATTGTTATTATCTCTTTAGAAAACATATATGTAACAATTTTAATAAGACATTTCGAGAAATGAATGATGTTCAATAATGCATTTAGGTTTTGGCTTTCAAAAGCATTATGATTGATTAATCCAAAGCAAATCTATTCAAAGGATAAGATTAAAGTAATAAAAAGTCTGGCAAGAAAACTGAAATTCTATTATTCATGTGAATACAGGAATCTTCTCAACTTCTTTAAAATGTCTGCTTAAAATTCAGGGCAATTACATATTTGGTTATCTTTTTTATGCACTCAGAGGAATATCTTTTCCCTTTTTATGGTCGCATTGTAGCTCTGATAAAAAATACTTGTTTAATTTCTTTTCTTTTTTAAAGAGATTTAAGAAGTTATTTATAAACAAATAAAATAATATATTGATAAATTAGTGTATAAATAAATTAATTTCGATTATTTAAACTACCCTAATATGTTAAAAAAACTAAATTATATTTTGTTTTTTCCACAACTCAAAAAAATTAAAAAAACTTTTTACTTTTTTCAATATTATTAAAGAGTTTAGTAACATTTATAATATTTAACAATTTACAGTATTTAAAAATTTTTTTCACTAGATTTTTTAAATAAAATCTTAATAATGACCTGGGAAATTGAAGTAACACTATCTATTCTGCATTTCTTGCATAAATATTTCATTCTTACTTAGCTTAGCATCAAGCAAAGGTAGCTACGGGTGTACCTCGTGCAGCTAAATTTTCCCTCAAAATTCAATGATTCTGTTCGAATAAGTAATGCCTGATTATGCAAAACATTATGCACGAAACTTAATTCGATCCTCTGCCACTTTGCTAACTCGTCATTTCCTTCCATTTTCTCGCTTCAACTTCCTTGACTGATTAAACTTTAATGCCGGTCTTCGCGCATATCGACCAAGTGCAGTCGCAAACAACTGTCAACGCAAGCTCCCTACTTCAACGAAAATCCCTTCCAGAAAAAAAAAACCTATAATCCTCCTAAAGCGTTCCGCGCGAACTTTAATTTCCCTCTGGCCTAGAAAACTTAGTGTTATAAAAAAATGCCGAAAAACGTCGCTCTACTCTTCAGCACTTTTCACGGCGCACAAAGAATTTCAGTCTTTTCTCCGCTCAGCAGCCGGAGTGTGCCATATAAAACAAAGAGCCCGCCGGAACGAGAAAGTAATGGGGCAAAAACGCTCATTTTCCGCAATATGATGTACCGTGCGTAATAAGCCGCGAAGGAAAGTGAAGAAGAAGAAGCGAGAGCCGTTGTTGCTCATGGCTCGTAAAGCAATCAAGTGGATTGCAAGCGGTCGTTGCGTTTTACCATTGAGTTTTACCGTTTTTGCCTTTGTGAGCTTGATCGTGAAAGATTTGTGTAAAGATTGGGATGAGCATTTGATTGAACTCTTTTTCGTAAAATATGTTTTATTTCTCTTTTATGTAAATTAAAAGAAAGTAAATCGCCTTGATATGTCAATGGAATTTTCAAATAAAAAAATTAAAGAACCATCTTTTATAGTTTAATATTGACGATTTTCATTATTGTCTTTTCCCATTAGTCTTAATCATTTACTGTACTTTCATGAGACCACAAAATAACGGATAATTGAACTATAAAGAAACTGATATCGATAATTTTTTGTTATCATATTCCGAACGCTACTAACAGCCTTTTAAAATACTAAAGAGAAAATTAAAAACAAACTTTGTCTGAACAATAGGCCGACCCGAGCTCAATAGCAGCGACGGCTTTTTTTCTCCTTTTCTCCACTCGTTCTTTACTCCTGACGTGTGCCGATCAAGCTTTTTCCTCCATGTTAAGCTGAATGGATGCGAAAAATATCGGTAATACCGGCGAATATTGTCCTCGCATTTTCCTAGTCATAAAACACAATGTAGGTCCCCTTTTCCGCGCGAACGAGGCCGGCTAGCCTTGATAAATAATGGAATACTTTGAGAATCGTATATACCTAAAGGTGTTGTCGAGAGGAGAGAACTCCTTGGAAATTTAAGACGTTTCTTTATGTATACACGATGCGTCCCGTACTCACCGGAGACCAGGAGAGGTACTCTTAAGAAAAAGTCAATAAACTCCCTTACGAATCGCAAGAGCCTGATAATACTCAGTGGGAAACGGACTGTCTGTGTGGATGAGCGACCACGGAGGACTTCAAGATTTGAAGAACTGCAAGACGAATATCGATTTTCGATAAAAAAAAACATCTATAAACTGTGGGAAAAGCGAATATTATAGCTTTTTTCCTCGCTTGCACGAAATTTTTTTTTGTGTCTTTCTTTGCAGCTTTGGGTCGTGCTATTGAACTGACGCTTTTATTGGACTGACGAGAAGACGAGGAAGTTTTCGTTGATTGCATCGGTATATCGGTCAGAATCCAATCATATTTTCGCTGTTAATGCGTGCTCGTTTATTTTCGCCTTGGAGGATAGCAAATTGAGGATATAAATTATGACGTACGAAGTGGGCAAGAAACTGGTGGCATGTTCAAAATGAAATCTCATTAGGATTGTAGTATATATTTGAAATTTTCATAAGATAGATTATAACTTAGTATGATTTATAAAACTAATTTTATTATTATAGTAGGTTATTACAAATATTGTTATTACAAATACGATTTATAACACCAATTTTAAACTCAATCTTTAAAGATGTTTCAATAAGTTAGGATAAAACTTTGTGGTGAAGTTTTAATCTAAAAAACGCTGTCTAAAAGTTTAAAATTGAAATTTAGAAAAGTAGTAAAGTATAGAAGTTCATAGAAGCTCGTAAAGTAAATGTACTGACATAGGTATACCAAAGTTGGTAATAGTCACAAAAAAGATTCTTTAAAATTTATTTTATTGCATTTCGATAGAATTTTATTATTTTAAGTTTTTACCTTGGAAATAATTTCTACAAATAAAATTTGCAAGCAAATGCATGTTTAATGACAACTAATAAAATATGTGCAAAAAATATTTATTTTTAATACTTTAAATATTCAAAACCGGATGACTTTGAATACACATTCTCTGTGAGAAATATTCAAATTTTAAATCCCTTGCTCTACCCATACGAGAATAAAGTATAGCCAGACTTTTTGATACCAGAAACGAAATCCTTTGTTGAATAATTTAAGTTAGACTTGGCTTAATTCTTGCTGGAATTTTTATCTTTTAAATTTTGGTAGTCGCAGTTTTCTTTTATATAAAAATAATCATCTATCGGTAACATACATCTTAATTGTAACAAAAAAATCAAGTTTTACTGAACAAGATATCTTTCATTTCTGACATAGTAAGATTTATTTCACTTCACCGTATCCCCACAGTTAATAAGCTAATATTTTCATCCACAGACGTAAAACCTCTTCGCCCAAAGAATTTACTACATCCCTTACCAAATTTTCCCCTCGAGAATATCACTCGTGGCTTGGAAACTCGGCTGCAAACTTTGCATACCGGCTCAATTTCGTGGCTTATATTAAAGACTCGCGAGGAAAAGCGGCTCAGCCCCGACGGTTTAGCCAAAGGTTCGACCTCCAAGCTAAGTATTTTTCGAAAAATTTTAATGCAAGAAGATAACCGGGGACGGGAATATCAGAGCTTGTCTCGTTTGAGCGTCAGCTGCATAAATCCGGATGTACGGCGATGCATATACGAAGGTTGCTCGGGCGACTGAATCAATTTCCCGTGAGGGTCGAAGCCTGCGAAAGCCTCCTCCGTTTTCATTGATCTCCATTCAGCGCGTGTTCGGGGACTTTTGAGTGAGAGCTTTTGCTACCTTGTGCAATGGATATCAAAAATTGTATTGATGTGTATTTTTTATTGACACCGATTGAAATACAATGGAGATTTTTGTTAGATTAAGTTTTTTTTGTTTTTGGTGTCGATGCACGTGATATCTGTGGTGATTGGTTCTGTTCGATTTACATTAGTGATTTGTGAGAAAGTGTAAGGTGATGACGTGGAAATATAGTCAACAGTTAAAAACTTTTGAAAACTTTTCTATACACAAATGTTCAATAGGCTATAGTTAAGCTTTTACTTCCTATTTTAGATATTTTTAGTGATTTTTAATATTTTTATATTTATGCCAAGAATTTTAGAGAAATTATTTATTGATTATTGACAAGTATTAATGAAAGAGTTTCAAAAATAGAACGATATAATTTAGTGCTTGTGGATTCTAATTTAGAAGACCGTAATTATTTTAATACCATGGATACTTTATGAATATTAGTTTAACAACTTAATAAATGTCTATATTATATCTTCCATTACATTAGCATATAACCATTGTATCCAGCTTTTCACCATTATAATTTAATTAGATTTTGTGAATATGTTTTATCAGTAATTTAAAGTATATTATAACTATAAAGCTTTAATTTAAACTTTTATAATTATGGTATATTTTCACAGTATGCATGAAGTGTAAGGTCATGCATATTCGTGGTGTGAAATGCTTTGCGCATAGGTTCTGATAATTATAGTTACATTTAATTATACTCTGTAAGAATCACTGAGCAATTAAAATTTTATCTTTTTGGATATCGTTACAAACTTAGAAGTTATTCTATTAAACTTAAAATTAATCAATTTTAAAGCTTCAGCCACCTTTATGCATAGATTAAAGCTAATTGCATTATATTCAATTACTCATGAAAATTAGTTGATTATGAGCTAGAATGCTTAATTAAAGCTTTATAGTTATCAAAACAAGACGTTTAATTGAATAAATAAAAAATGAAATATTTTTAATATTTCAAGAATTTTAATTGAGATAAATATTTACTTATACAAAATTTTCCAGTTTTTATTACGAATATATGTTATTTATTCATACTACAATTTTTTTAAATACATTGTATTAAATTTTATTCTATAGGTACTTTGATAAATAAGCTGTATTGTCAATATCAAACATAGAACGGTATTGTCATATTTTTCAATCCTCTTATCGAGCAATTCTACCCAAAGAAGCAGCATTGAAAATTCTACCATCTAAAAGCAATAAAAGATATAACAATTTGTTCTAAAAGTAACTATCCATTTTTAAAATCCAAACTTCTAAATCCTTAATATATCCTCTAATAACCAACACACCCACCTTCGAAACAAACCCAACAAAATACAATTCCACCACGCAAAAAAACTGCCAGCCGCAGCAACGCGCAAAAGCCAAAGAAAAATCTTATATTCCCACTTCTGATTTATCGTACCCAATCTTCCCCGCATCGTTTAACAAACGAGCACCGCACGCCTGCCTCCGTGTACACGCGCCTATTCATATCCCGGCCCTCGGGCCGATAATTCGGCCGCTTGGGAAGCCAGCCAAGAGTAACAGCCTCCCCATCAGCGAGATAACTCACGCACACCGTCCCGAACAGCTTACCTCTCGTCGAATCTGATGGACGATCTGGACAGATCGCTCCAGGCGCTCATGCTCCTGCTGCGTCGCCTGCATGAGGTCTGGGCCCCGAGCAGCCTGCAGCTGCTCCTGCGCCTGGTCGAGGCCAGATTTTCCGTCTGGAAGTAGACCCTCGGCGCCGAGTGTGCTTTCTGTGTCTGCTGCTGGGGTATCCCATTGATGCTGTCCGTGGTCGTGGTGGTGGTCGTCGTCGTGGTGGCCTGGTCATTGATGGGACTGATGACGTGGTTGTTCGGCGGCGTCGACGTCGGCGTGGCCCCGTTCGAGTTGGCGTTGAGGGCCTCGTAGTCCCAGGGGTCGCGGGTGCCCATGTCCAGGAGCGGCTCCGAGGAGCCGCAGCTGCCGCGCCGACTGCCGCGCTGGCGACGCCTCGCAGGCGACGACGTCGACGTCGGCTGCGACAGCTCGAGACTTGATGGACCTATGATGATGGATGCTCCCGCGTAATTTTGCTAATCATCGTCGTTGACGGGGACGCAACGACGGTAGAGTAGAATTCGGTAGATTGATGCTACACGCCGGTTGCTTGCTTTAATCGAGCTTTCGTCCTGAATAGAGAATTACTCGTGATGTGGAGTTTGCGTGCGATTCTCGCTGAAGCCCTATTTGGGCTCTATTATTCATTGGTGGGTGGCATCATCGATCGCCGAGGCAAGATACAAAGACGTTGATTCTGACAGTTAGTCCTTTGGGAGCAGGTGTTGCTCGCGTTGGAATTCAGAGTCTCTGGAACTATCTTCGCTTAACTTTTATACGCCAACAAGTCGGCTAACTTTATTTAACGCACTCGCGGAAGTATTACCGGGTAAGAAAGTTAAAGCGTAACTTTATTTCTTTATCGTTGAGAGAACGGCAGCTTGAACAGCCCTGCCCCTTTTCGTAATAAAAACTACTCCTACTTCAACCGTACCGCTAACCGTTAATCTACTAAGAGTGAAAAATCCTTAAACACGCTACATATTCGAACTTGATTCGCTAAAAGACTCGAAAATCCGTAACAACAGCAACAGCGTAATAACTCAACGATCAACTTCATCGTCAACATGGTAATTCAACAACACTAACACTATAAAAAGCACCCTTAGTCAACCTTCGCGACGTTTGCATCATCTTGCACCTGCACTCCCACGTCATCGAGCGCCTCGCGGCCACTCGCGTCAAAAATTTAAAAACGAGCTTCGCGCTCTTTACGGCTGCCCGCGCGCGCGTACGACCAGCCTCGTCCGTGGGCACGCACGAAAAAAAAGGCGAGCTCGGCTCTGCCGCCTATTTATTCACCGAGCGTATTGGTGTGTATGTGTGTGTGTGTGCGATCGCGCGCGGGTAAAAGGCGCTGGCGGTGTGCGAACGTGCGCCTCAGCCCCCCGTGAGCTGAGCGCGCAGACCGAGGGCGGCTGTGGTAGTGGCGAGCATCGATTCACGTCAAGGCCAACAGCACCGACGGACACTGCTGCTGCTGCAGCTGCAGCTGCTTCTCTTGCGACTGGACCTTCGACGACGACTGGTAATTAATCGCCATTGCAGTCGCCTGGGCTGCTGCTGCGGAGCGTCGAGCATCGTGCCAGCAAGACGCGGAGAGAGCGCGATGGATCGTCCAAGGAGGCTGGTTGCTTTGATGGAACGATGGTCGGTTATGGCTCTGAGGGATTAAGCCGTTCGGGGACACCAGGCACGTACGCGCGGCTGGACTGCCGGATTCAATTACAGCCGAACTCGATTGACTGCGCGCGCCTTATGTGATCGATAGACAGTTTTTCGCGCTCTTGGAACCATAATGGTTTAGGGGAATATCTACTTGATATTCCGAGCTTTCGGGGGTCCTGCATGGAAAGCTCGGTTGGCCTTCAGTTTTGGGCGCTTCTTTGTAGTGACGCACAGGTACGGGCTGGAAAGGAGCGCGCGGCGAAGGTCAAGGCCGAGGCTGCTCGATCTAATCGTTAGCAGGTTCGTCGTCACCGCCCATTTCGCGCACCACTGACAAAGGAGTTTACATCAACGTCAAGTTCGACCGGTCGGCCAGCGAATACAGTTTTTCAATTCACTCAGGTAAAGGTGCCAGTCGATCGATCATCCCAGCGGCTTAAGAGGAAACACAGAGCGCGCGTGCTGTGGGAATCAATTCCCCAAAGTGGGGAATTGTTATGACGATAATGGTTCCTGGCAGGTGTTACGCTGCTACCTAGCCTGGGTAGTAAGATGATCTCTCCGCTCCCGCCTGGCTCCACAGCGCGCTTCGCCTCTCGACGAGCTCTATGATGTTTCTTTTTCCCATGTCTCCTCCTCTCGCCCCGATGCTCATCTTCGCACTGGGCAGACTATCCCTCAACGTTCTCCGGGAGCTAGCCTTCTCATCCTTCACTTTTAACCGTGCAATTCAGCCGTAAATCGCACTCGAAGCGCTGAAAGTTTTCCGTGCAAAAAGCTCGCGCACTCCGCGGCCCATTCAAGCGCATATTAAAACTGCAAGCTCCCGCTGCTTCCTCTCGCTCTCTCCGCACTGCTCGCAACTCTCTTTTTCCCTCTGTCTTTGTTCCAGCGAGCACGCACGATTTAAAGCGCGATAGCGCCCTCCGCTCAACTTTCCAGTCGAAAAGCTACCCCCGCCGCGCTGCTCCCAAGAACTTTCCTTCAGACTCCAGCGCTGCAAGTTGACAAGCTGTTACGATGCATCGCCGCGATATCTCAGCATTCGAACAATCGCTCCCATGGCGCAACAATCAACAAATCTTACCGCGACAGTTAAGCAGACTACACACGCGTGGCGAGAGAATAGCAGACGCGATGATCGGGCGCGAGGAATCCGCCGCGACTACGCGCGTGCTAGCGTAATTCTTCGCGGAAGAGGAGAGGAGGACATGGCCTAGAGCCTCGCTTACCCTACTGCGGTACATCGGCTCTCTCCTCTCCTTCCCTCACCTCTCCATCTCTCTTCCTCCCTTCCACGCACGCGGTGGCAAAGCGCATGGCTCCGTCCTTGTCGAGTACGTACGTACCACCACCATACTACGACGGCCTGGCGGGGGTGGCAGCAGCGTGCGCGCGCTTTCCTCGCACACATGCACGTGGCGCGGTGGCGCCGCGCTCTGTTGTCAAGGCGACTGCGCCGCGCGCGAGATACGCGCCAAGTGTGCGGAGAAACTCGTGCTCGAGATTCCGTGCGTGCCTGGCGCGCCGGCAGGTATGACTGGAGTAGGAGTATCGTTAGTGCCACGACACGAGGACCGCTGCGTACTTTTGGGCTGCGTTTAGCCTGGGCTATTTTGGAGCTTCGTGACGGGGAGGTTTTGGGGAGCTGGCTTGAGGTGACGGTTCGTACCTTCGCGCGCAAATGTGCGTCCGTGTGTGTGTGCGTGCGAGTGGGTGTCTGTGGCTCAGCTGACCTTAAACGCGAATGAGCTTGCGCACGAAGCTCTTGCAGATTATATACGCGTATGCGGAGATCTCGGAGCTTCTGCGTCTTATTGTTGGGTCTATTAGGCGACGATGGCTGGGTATTGATGGTTCGGCGGAAAGATCGATTCGTAGGCTATGATTAGGTGTGCCTTTCGGGCGACGATTAATACAGGATAACGGCGTAATAGGACCCGGAAGTTCGGGGGTCATCGCTGGGATGAATGGGGTATATTCGCGTCGGGCGGTGGTGGAGCATCGATTCGGGCTCGGCGAAGGAGAGAGATGGAATTACGCGAGCTTCTGCGCCGCGGAGCTGCGCAGCCGAAGCTCGGCGCGGAAAACTCGAAATTCCGAGGCTGTTTCACGCGCTGGAAAGCTGGCGAGATACTTGCGCGCTTTGTGTGCGGCTGCTACGTGGAAAGAAAGAAAAATGTTGTGTTCGTATAAGGCGCATGTCTAAGTTAAGCTTGTGTGCTATAAAAATATAAGGGCTTTTATTGCCTTTGTTATTTGGTTTGCTCTAGATTTATTTATTTCTAATTCATAGTCTAAAGCTTTACTTTTTATTTTAAATTAATAAATATTTTTCTATAGTTTTTTATTTTTGTTTCATGAATTTTTTATCTTTCAATGCGGTATCAAAGTATATTTTTACTATTTTCAAATGCATTAAAAAAATCAAACAATAAATTTTAAATTGGTTAATGTTAAAATTATTGAGAAAGTTATTTCTATATTTTAAAATAAGTATTTGCAAAAATACGACTTTTCTATCACTACATTTTTATGACGTCTAACTTCGATTTGGGTTTAGGTGAACACGTGGTGAATCTCACGATTTTATATTTACATATCTTATGAAAATACTTATTCTAACGATACGATACAAAAAAAAATAAATTTGATCAAATTAAAGATATAGCTTCACATATATACATGTACGAAAAAAATTTTATAATGTTCTACTTTTGGGAAACCAGATACATATGCTTGGTCTGAATCGATAACTGAAGTGGTTAATCTAGTGAGGACTTGTTTAAGAAGAGCATCTTAAAGTTTCGAAACGCTCTATCCGAGATAAGTACCTTTCAATATAGTCGATTTAAAAGTACTTCAAGAAATGTGTACTAACAAGAAGAATCCAGGACCTCCTGGTCATGAATTTCGATGAAATTTTGGGTGATGTTTCCCGATAAATAAAAACTTACACCGCCCTTAGTTTGTCTCACTGTCGCAAAAATATTGTTTCTTCTTTGATTATATCTTTTCGATTGTTTGCTACAGAAAATTTATTGTAGAAAAGATTTAAAAAGATACAAAATTTATTACCAAAAATTTTAATTTTTAGGATGTAATATTTATGTACAGGAAAAACAAACCCAACGATATAACTTGTATAACGAGGGCCGGATATTGCTTTTAGGCATCAAAATTAATATCCGTAAGTCTCTTGTAAGTCAAAGTTAATATTAAAGTTAAGGGATTTGTTTCCCAAGCTATAGTTTATGCTTCTAGAAATATTTACTGATTCGAGAGATTTCTCAAACTTTGCATAAATATAGTTTTGTTATAAATAAACACTTATACTAAATTTCTAGAAGATTCACCGTTTCATTTTTGAGATATATTCAACGTGTGTGTTTATTTATAGGAATACTATGTTTATGCTAATAATGGGAATTTTCTCGAATCAACAAATATTTCTAAACACAAACTATATAGATTGGGAAACAACTACCTTAAAATAATTAGAAAAACTTTTTTTTGAAACCTTTTTAAGAAATTTAAAATTTTTTCTGGCATAAAGATAAAAAACTATCTGTTCTTTTAGCTAAAACGTACATACTTTCATAAATCTTTATTATGTTTTGCAAACCGTTTTGTAATCAACTGTGAACTAAATTATTTGATCTACTGCTACTAAACATCTCTAAAATAACTTCCCTAAAATGCAACACATAAATAAACATTTCCATTCATAATCAAATAATAAAACACTACACAAACTACCCGGCACTTCCCGCTGCCAATTCAATTAGCGCGAAAGTCGCGATGACAGAGTCATAAGAACGAGCCTTCCCCGCAGAAACGAGAACGTTTAGCGACATAACGTCTCCGTGCCGGCTCTAATTCGAATGCGTCCCGCCGCAGATTGCCTCGGCTCCGCGCGCCAAGACCAATACACTGTGACGCGCTCCCCGGGAATCGAGCCAAGCGCGCCGTGAGCAATCTATATGTAACGACTTGCACGAAATTCGCAAGGTCGCGAGTCAAGCGCGCCTCATGGGGATTCACGCGACCGGCTTTTGTCGGAAGCGCTCGAGCTCCGTTCTTTTTTGCGCTTCGATTTCCGATACGGCGTGTCGCGTTAGATTTGCTCGAAGCGGCGGCAAAAAATTAGCTTGGTGGGACAAAAAAATGCCGTGTACGCGGAATACTTCGGCGAGGGTACGCGTTACGAGAAAAAAGTACGAGTTGCGGTTTTTTGCTATTGGCGATTTTGTGGGATGTAGGATTTGTATTTGTTGTTGGTTAAGAAGTTCATGTAGGTAGTAAATAATAATTATCTTCAAAATTAGAATCATCTCTGACATTATTATCATTAATTAAAGTATTTAAAAAATTGAAAACTGAATTTATTGCTCGTTGATGATGATATTCTGTATGTAGACTCTATATTGGACTTTGACGAGCCAAGATGTTACAATTAAAAATGTAGCATGATGGAGTTGAGACGGTAGAAAATCCGTACACTTATCATCTGCGAAGGTTTGAATGCTACGCACTTCTTAGAGATAAATATATTTTTGATTGTAACATCTTGGCTCGTCAAAGTCCAATATAGAGTCTACATACAGAATATTTAAAAAATTATTGTGTTTATAAGAAAATTTTCTGATAGCTTTTTTTTAAACTCAATACTCTTTCAGTATTCAAAATATAAATAAATTGAACTAAAATCTTACAGTCTCATATTATTTATCAGCAACAGAATATAATAAGGTTAACTTTTAAGTTATTAATAAAAAAAATGAAAGAGAAGTACCATATTTACATGGCCCTTATGAAACTGACTCTATCCTCGTATAATGCGGCTTATATGTCATATTAAGTACGTGATAATTGACCTAAAATCCATTGATAATCTACAACTACAATTATTTATATCATATACGTAAGTATATATAAGACTTGCAATGTATTTCGAATGTAATTTAATAGTACGAATAAGAAATAGGTTCTCTTTCTTAGCTAAATTGTAAGATAACCTTGAGAAATAGCTATTTGTATAATTTAACAATTTAATTGTTATATGTATTGCAAAGCTACCTCTTTCAGGTAAAAGAAATTTACAAAACGGATTTGATTTTTCGTAAGTAGATACAGCCAGTTAGGTCAGACATTTTTATGCACTCAGAACGTGCAAGCTTTCACGTAACTTGCATGTGATATCATAAAGTTCGACCTTATTTTTCTTAACTTTATTCACACAAAAGTTGTCTATTTTAATTGAAGTATATTTTTCTTTTTAAGAACATCTTGATTAAAAAAAATTTCACTTTCGAAAATTACTGTGTAATACCGTGAAAACACTTTGTAATATTAGGTAATAAAGATTGTCTATTTTTCTACTAATATTACAAGATGAGATATTGTTTTCATATCAGGTTTCACAATAAAACTTGATTGTAAAATATAAATATCATTTGTTAAATTGATTTTTTGAAAAGAATATAAAATTACAACTCACATTTTTTTAAAAGTTCTATATAGTTATTTTATGCATGAAATAATCGAAAATGCAAATTTATAGCTCACACGAAAGACTTTTATTTTGTTTCCATTTTATTACGAGTTTCAGACGAAGTAGCGGGTGGTACGAATGGATTTTGTGAGGGTTCAGTTCTTTTTGAAGATTTCTATATTTGTTCACAACATTTGTTCTAAATTTATACATATGTATATGAATTGGAGAATGTTTATTAAACGGTTGTAATGAAATATTTTATAATAAATCAATCGTAATTTGTAAGTATGTTTATAAATGTACTCGTATGAAAAAAAAAATTTCAAACTAACTACAATTATTTGTCATTTAGTACACAATCACGGTAATTGCACACGTTAATAATTATGTAAAGTTTGGTCAGTATAAATAAGAAAATACTTTTGCTTTTGTTTATATATTGTATTCTCTTAGTTGTGTCCATGCAACTTAATCATCTAAGACATTGAACCAAAATAGTTCATATTTCTCGTGTTACATGATACAAGTTTGCTAATTTTGCAAGTTGATACTTGCACGTCTACACAGAACCGTATGTACTACCAACAACTCTAGGCATACCAGAAATTCCCTTCGGCATTCCGCTAGCAGCTACCGCAAGCTTCACGATTTCTCGAAAGATATTGGAAGGCGCACTCTATGAATGAAAACACGAGGCACTCGCAAGCGAAAAAGCTCGCAAGCTCACTGGTAGCTCTAGGGATTACTCCGCGAGCGCGTGCGCCTTTTCGCAGTCGATAAAGCAGAGCAGGAGCGCAGTGTCACACGATGCGACGCGCCGGCGGTCGATTCACTAAAGAGACGACAACTACGAGTACAAACGAAGTTCTTGACCCAGAAAGCTCATCACGCCGGTGCTGGCTTACTATACCTACTGGTAACTTAGCTGAAACAAAGCTCGAGTTTTCGAATCGCCGAATTAAGATGTCTTTCTTTGCGTGTTTATTTTTATTTTCTATTTTTCTATAGGCCTTAGCGAAAAATATAAAGGTTTAATAAGATTTTGTGCATGTGTGTGTAAGGTGTGAAAGTTTGTGCGTATGTGTATTTGAGTGCCCTGGTAGAAACGTTCCCCATTTTTTGGGAAACGGTTGGACAACTTTAAAGAATTAGTTATCCGTTAGCCTATTCTTAAAAACTTGGCCAATTAGATTGAAGAAATTTCTACCAGGGTGAGTATTCTTATGTTTATGCGTATACGAAAAATTTTAATTGTAACCTGCTTTTAATATAAATACTGAAAAAAATAAAATGAAAGTCGAGGATTAGAGTTTCTCTTTATACGGTTTCTCTTCGAATGTCATAGTCATTAAAAGATTAGCTCCCTTATTCTTTCTTTGAAATTGAAAAGAATCGTCGAGGGAAATAAAAGTTTTTTCGGATTAACAAGGTTTTAACAGTTTCTTTATACTTTCTATCTTTGATTAATTAATAACGAGTAAAGCTCATTATCTCGTCAGAATAAAAAGTATTATGGAAGTACTTTGTTAATATGCAAAGATATTTTATACAAAAACGTAATAAGCTTTATCAGTAAGATTAAGTTATAAATTGATAATAAATACAATATTAATTATATTTACACTGATTTAATATGAATTTTGAGATGTAGTAACAATATTTATTAAAATAATATTTTATTATAGTTACTAAATAGATTCTTTATGTAATTAGCCAAAACATTTTAGAATTTCAATTAACCAACTTAAGTCAGTTATGGTTATCAGACTTTATTTTTGGATCAATTTGTCTTACAATATTTCTAACGTCTGACATATTTTGTTACTTTAAATACTGACATTGAAACATTAGATAATTTCAATTTAAAATCACTCAGTCATTTCAAGCGGGAAATAGAAAACGGTAGTTTCAATTTATATCTTTAATATACTCGGAATAAGTTTTTTCGGATTTGCGACTAAAATGTCAGTAGGACTAGGTGCTTCTTTAATGGCCAGACCGGCCGGGTTGCTACGCTTTTACCAGCTGATCCAATATTGGACACTTAGTAACGAAAAGTTCGCAACCCACTGGAAAGAGCTTCTTCTAGATTAAACGGATGACCTATAACAGTTGCCGTTTGCTTAGCTGACATTTCCAAAGTCTAAAGATCAAATTTTGTTAAAAGTGCTTTGTATATTATTATTTCAATAAGAAGATACTAAAAATATATGTTATGTTTATTTGTATATTCTGATTATAAACTAGCAATGATTTGATATGAGCCAATTTACGTTACTCAGTTAATTCATCGATATTTCGTAGAAATATTCTATTTAAACTGCTTCAGATCACGATATTCTGTTTAAATTCTGGTATACCGCACTTGCAAATAAAGATGGAAATTCCGGACCAGATTCATAATTTACGCTAGGAACTGAATTTACTTTGCTGATACTGTAAACTTTACGAAGGAAAACTCAAATAGTTTTACGGTTTGAAGAAATCTAGAGCCAACGAAGTTACAAGCAAGCCAGGCTGATATTTCATGACCGACCCACATTTTCATTAGGACTATCTTCTCAGGTTTTGTATCTGACGTAACTCGAATCGTACATCAATAGCAACAGAGATCCAGCCTTCCATTTACCATTGTTACTTTAGGTTGCTGCAGTATCATCTTACATACTACGTATCAGTACCAACTTGTAATCTTAATAAATTAATAGGATATAACATTTACTTAAAACAGTATGTTATATTTTACAATTTGTGTTTCATAAATGCATCTTGCTATATGACAGTTGATTCTATAGATTTTTGTTTTGATTAATATAGTCACTTAGGTATTTCACGAACATAAATAATAACTTGGTAAATATTAGGAAAGTAATAAGCTATACTTGCAATATTTTTATTTTATACAGCGTGATCGTATTTATAACAGTTGTTTTATAGGCATATCAAAATTTTAAAAATTACCATATATTACTTTTTTCAAACTAAATAACGGAATTTAAAATGCAGTAAAATTAATATAAAAAAATAAATTATACGATTATGCGTGAAATTCATTACAATAAACAATATAAATTAACCTTATATTAATATATAATATAAGTACACATACGCGCAGTAGAGATTATAATGGCATACACCATATATATATAAATTTGAACAAAATTACATGTATTAAAGTTTTACAGCGGGAAAATACTATAATTCGCGTGCATTTTACCCTTAACCGAATCAGAAATGGATTTTCCTAAATATTTATAATACACAGATGTTTTTATTCAAATATTATTGCTGTTATGAAAACTTTATGTGGCATGTAAAAGCAATTTAAATGCGTCAGGAATAATATTGTAAGCTAAACTCTAAGATATCACTAAAGACTAATTATTTTAAAAAGTATAAACAACTGGTATATCACCTTCTGTTACATATTCACTCAACAATCGAGATATATAATTTTTTCTGCATTTTTTACGACACCACCTTCATTTATCGGGGCTAAAAATTATTCCAGCCAAGGTCTTCAGCAGGAATTTCGTTTTCTTTGATAATATAAAATTCAAATACCTAACTTGTTCAGGCAAGATAAATTGATAAAGAAATAGGTCTCAAAGTGTCTAACCAGAAAATTATTAACTTCACTTATAAGCTACAATCGCGCGCCACGTGGCAAGTACAAAGCCCTGCCGAGCGGGCTGTCAAAGGAATTCCTGAATTCTTGATGAAGTCGAGTTGGGGAGAAGTATTGTGTGCCCCCGCTGAGTCAGTACGCAACTCACTATTCATCTCCATAGAGAGCAAAGCGTTTGACTGTTGACCTCCTTCAATCTTCATTTTCAATGCTTTATGCTCAGAATAAGTATTTGCAAATTAATATTATTGATGAGAATAACTTTAATGGCTTTGGCTGCAACCCGAAGATTGGGGAAAGATAAAATCCGACTGCTGAAAATTCTTAACGAGAATTATTCATTATTTCATTATTCAGTCTTTAAAAGTCTCTACTTTGGAACCATTCTAAAAATTATAAATTTGAAAATGTTAGTCCAAATGAATAACATAATATATTTTTATAAGTTTAGATTGACATTCAACAAATGAATTTTGTAATCCGATCTTTATTACAATTATTATTCTAAATTAGACTTCTAAGCTTTCTCGAGTTCACTTGACTCAGCATTTCATTAATCCGTCTACACACAGCTCATTTTATTTTCTCCTTATTCCATGCTCCACACCATATATAAGACGTTTCTCGTAAAATGCAAAATGCACAGTACATGTAGAATTCACCTGATTATATTAGGATTTGTTTACAAAATGCGAATATGATTGTCAGCATCATATGACTTGTTTAAAAGTTTTGTTTTGTCAAAAAGTTATGCTGACAAAAGTTATAAAATTCCTTTGAAAAATTAATTTCAAAAAACTTTTAAACGATATACTTTTAATTCCACATCATATTTTTAAACATTTGGCCCTTGTGTCACCTACATCCGATAAAGTTTTGGAGCCTATAATTTATTTTAAAAACTACTCGAAAAAATTTGAATTATGAACATTTTCCTGTCACGAAAAGCTCAATTCTTGAACTTTGCAAATATCTTAACTTTGAAAGCATTATTATTAAATCAATCTAAAATTAAGTAACTTAAGTTCTTCATCTTTTTAAATGATTGGCACATAAGTTGCTTCCAGGAATATTTAGTGTACTCCCACTTGTGCAAATATCACGAAGATCGATGCGGGTTGAATATTTATTTGCTATGCATGCTGATGCATAATTTGAACACGATATAAAATGATCAATATTCGACTTTAAATAAATCGTATTTTGATTGCCTTTAATCTTAAAGCAATGATATAACTAGAGTTGATTTATATGGTATAATTATTCCAGAACAATTAATTGGCAGTATTAAATTAAATTTAAAAGAAAGCATAATTCTGTTTTACGATTTTAAAAATGAATAATATCTCGAAAATTTACTGCTTATTATACTTACATATATTTATTCAAAATATGAAAACTGGGATTTCTTATACAAAAAGCGAGTTGCACAAAGAAGTCAACTTTAATTTAAAAAAAAAGAAACATTTTAAATTTTAATTAAAAAGAACATTACACACACAGCATTACGCCTTCCCACAGATATTTCAAAGTTTAGAAAAGGTTTGTAATGCACGCTCACAATCTATTTCGGAAAAAGTTTTATATGCAAAATACGTTAAAAATATTTAAATTTTTCTGAATTTTTCTTCATAGATTCATCATATATTGAGTGAAAGTTAATTTTATCTGAATTAACTTTCCATAAGTCCTAAAACTTTTTGTACTTATTCAAAATAAACCACCTTTGATCTACTTTTATTTCCTTCATTTGTCCACGCTTGCTTATACGATAACTTACAAGTTTTCATGTATGTTATATTCACGCATGCTCTGCCATTCGATCGAGATTACCCTTAGATTCGACCGAATCGTTTATCATCCACAACTTGATGCTACGGCGGAAACCTGCTACGGTATGAGTATTCCAGCCTTCAATTTCCTCTCAGTCCTCTCGAGGAGCACTCGATTGAAGATTCGTATGATTCTACTCTCTCTCTCTCTTTCTCTCTCTCTCTCTCTCATTCACTCACTCATTCCCTCTCTCGCTATATATAAATATATATTTTTATGTCTTTCTTTCTCGCTCTCTTTCTCTATTTCTCTTCATTTCTATTTCACACAAGTCTTTTTATCTTTTTCTATATAGTGTTACTTATTTTTTTAAAGTTTCAAAGTTTTACAAAGCCAAAGAATCTTTTTAATTACCTACACTTGAACGCGAAAATAAAAAAAGGTTTCCGGTGACCAGAGAAATGAAAGTTTAATCGCTTATACGGGTGGTCAAAGTTTCCACGGGCAACTTTCGTCGTTTAAGTTTAGTGTATCTATAGTAGTGTTTTTACTAGATTTTTATAGGTTATTTTTATAGATGATTTGAAAACTTTTGAACTACTTGATTCCATTAGAATGATATATATTTTGCGATCTTATTTTTGGCTACTGTGGTAGATATTACACAATTATTGCCATTATTAATTTATAAATAGTATAAACTGATTAAACAACATAAATAATAGAGTAAAATTAAAGATCTGTCTCTTATGAATATGTAATTTATGTTACTATTGTATATTAGTATTAGTATAGTAGTATTGTATATTACTATTGTTACTATTGTTATATATAATTCTTACTATTTTATGTTACTATTTTATATTTATTCGACATTCATGTATTTTCAAAAGTTTAAGAATCATTTATTTAATATCCGAACTTTTCATTTATTTTGAAATTGAATCCGGATTAGTTACAATCTATCTTTAGTGTAAATAAAAATAAAATCCTTCATTGAGTACGGAAAAAAACTAGATTATTTTGTTCTCCTCTGAAAGAAGAGATTTTACTCTAAGATCTGATTTCACGCAGTAGTTAATGGCTGTCTGTCACTAATTGGGATTTACGAGTAGGGGGTTTAGGAGAATCAAGATACTGGAATAATAGAAGTTGAGCACGCACGTTTGTATCTTCTATATACGCATTTGGCGAAATATGTAGTAATACATTTAGCCATAATCATGATCATAAAGGTATAATACAGTTTTTTACAGTATTATCATATTAATATGAAAATTAGCACTTACGGGCTATGCTATAAAATGATAAGTAGAATGCAAACTGATAACGTAAAAAAGTCTTTTCTATCGATTTCAATGATTAATTAAACTTTTACTTCTGTCAAAAGTCCAAAGTTTTTTTATAAGAAGCATTTACTTTATTTGAAGCCTTGAAATTAATAGCAATTCAAAGATACTCTGTAAATTTGAATAATAAATGTATACATTTATAAAATTACCATAATTACTTATAAAAGTTTAAGATTTTAAAATCAATATTATTTTAAAATAAAGTTTTATTGATTTAATATTCGAACACATAAAAATTGTATTACTAGTAAATCGAATACTAACACTCACTTTAATTTTCACATAAAATAAAGAAAAACATACTACTTTTTAAGGGGGAAATTCTTAAAAATACAAGTTTTACTAGCGAGTATACGTGTTCTTAGCCTAAAAACACAAAGCATAAGGTACATTTTAAGGAAAATCTAAAGCATCTCCTTTTCACTTAATTGTTTCTTTGTCAAAAATAAGAAGAAACCTTCATCTTAACAACGCTGTTTCGTGTTATTTCTACAGGCAAAATATATAAGCAACTTGAACTATTCTTTTGTATAAAGTAATTTATCATTTTCTAGAAGTAGAATAAAATCTATATTAACAATTATATAACATAATATAGATATTAAACAGTGCAATAATTTATTACTCTACTTTATAAAAATAATAAATTATAAAATAATTAACTCAAATAAGGATGCATACAATTTTGATTATACGTGTAATGGAATAGAAGAAATTTCCTCCGTAATCATCATTACAATTCGTAAAAAAATTATTATAAAAATAGTTATAAACATTGAAGCTATAACAAATACAGTGACTATATGAATACTTAATTTGCATTAAAACTATGTCTTGACGGTTACTATTGTAGAATTATATTCAAATATCTTGAGACACATCAATTATGCATGTATCAAACTTTATATTCCAAATTGAAAACATAATTTACGAATCTTTTATTTTAGCACTGACACTTTTCATACGAATCTGCGTTTACTCATATGAGGTATCAAAATTTCTCCTATACACAAAGCAAATTATTAATTTATTCGCGTATTCCATTTTGTTGCACACAAACTCCCCTTGTACAAACTTCCTACCTCCGTTACTCGGATGCGAGCCAAGTACACAATTTTCTCGCTTCCGTTCTGCTTACCAGCCCTCTAAGGAGAAAGCGACAGAAAGATGGAGAGAGACAGAGAGAGAGAGAGAGAGAGAGAGAGAGAGAGAGAGAGAGAGAGAGAAAGAAAGGGAGGAAGAGAAAGAGGGAGCAAAAATAGAAACACCGCTCGATACTATCTGTGTCAAGTGTAAGCCCACGGGGGCGAGCCTGGAAACGAAAAAGGAGATAAGCCAGAACAAGACAACGGTTACTGCAGCTGCAGCTCGCGTGAGCATGTGCAAACTGTCTGAGAGAGTTGTAGCTCTTGAGCCGAGTTTTCAATGTCAACATGCGCATAGCTTCGCATCGGGGTTACCGAAGTTGAAGCTATGTTAAGTAATAGGAGTCTCTCTTTTTCCCTCTATATCTCTGTCTGTCTATGCCTCTCTCTCACACAAAATATTAGTATATACAATCAGTTTGTATGTATATATAATCAATGCAAATGTTTATAAAATTAGATAAGTACAAGAATAATAGATATTCGAGTCTAAATAAAGTAAGATGCGTCCAGAATTAATTATTACTTGTTTAATGTCGTAGTCTGACCCAACCTGACTGTTTCTACTTAAATGATTTCAGATCTGTACTGAGTTTGCTCATACTTATCTATATGTAATCACACAATATGCTAAATTTTAAACTTTTTTATCATTTATTGCAATCAGAAATATGTACATTCGAATAAACTTATTATAAATTTATAGTGATATTATCGAAGTACTTATATTGTTGAATAGTTTAACTTCTGATTAGCTCTTTGAAATTCGCTTGGCAGCCCGATGAAAACATGTGCACGTGATGCATTCATGAAGCTTGTAAATCTCGAAAAGTGTACAAGGGTGAAATTCCAGATTTGCACTTATACGTTGTATGTATTTTTCGTGTTTTTGTAACTAAACAAATGAAACTGTTAAAAATTAAATTAACTTGAAAGAATACTTTTAAAGAATACACATCAGTTTGAATGTCTTAATAATATTATGTCTTATTTGAATTAGTAGATAGATAGATAGATAGAATTTATTAGTATGCAGTAAACAGTTTTTGAATTTCTTAGAATTAAAATTAATGTTAATATTAATAAAATAATCAACAAACATCCGTTAAAAAATATACGTATTAATTTATCTTCGTTTTCTTTTATTCATATGCAACTCTTCATCATTTGCGCGCAACAGTATCTCGTTCCTAGCAATACGTGCACAGTACGAATATCGAATATTTCTTCTCAATAGTCTTCATAAGAAATAATCCTCTCTTGATGCGATTCTATATCTCGAAAAAGCCAGGTCACATAAATATACGTGAACAAATCTGCTGTTCTCGAAAACAAAATATCAGGAAGTTGGCGGTGCTCTTATGTGACTAAAGAGATGATGAACTCTTTTTAGTCATCCGTTTTTTTTAGCTCAAGTAATTTATTTACTTATTGGAGTTATATTTGTGGTAGTAAAAACTGTTTAAAATAAAAGAAAGTAATATTTAAAAATTCTTATCCTCAGCCCCGTCGTATCGAGTAATTATTATTCTCACTAGTCCTTTTTTTATTAATAAATGCATATTCTATTAATAATAAATATTATTTATGCATAATAAAGATTATGCCTAAATAAAATTTAGTCGAATATAAAAAATTGTAATAGCAGTAATACAATTAATTAAACATATAGTAGAATACAATATAATTGAACATGATTTTTGCAATAATACCGTAATCAATAATATTTTTTCAAAATCCTATTTTTAACTAACTGTTAAAGCCATTTTTCATTGCAGAGAGTTACAAGTAATATCAGTAATTTAAAAGTCCATCATGATGAAGTGCTAAAGATTTAAGTAATTTTGAGATAACAAAAGATAAAAAGTTTTCTTTTTACATACTAGACAAACGAACACCCAAGGTCCCAAGGAAATAATAAAACTTGGTTTATTCAGCTAATGAATGGAGGCATTTTTCGATTAAATCAACAGATTGCAATTCTTTTGACCTGCCGAAGAATGTTTGATAATAAATTACTCTACTGTGAATTCAGTACTATGGGATTTTTTTTAATTGCAATTAATTAAAAAATAAATCTTTCTGTAAAGCTACTACATTTAAAAGGTTCGAAGATTAAAGTGCTTAAACTGTTTTGCGAAAAGATTAATTGGCACTTACGGGAAAGCTTCTAGGGGAGGCTGATTCCGGTTGTCTATAATTGAAATTCAAGATGTTATTAAAGTTTGAAATATCGAATTTAAGATGTCTTTTCATTTTTTGCATAAACTAAAAGTATCTTGAGGCTTATCAGATGTATTCACTTGAATTTATGAATTGATTTATTGCGACTTTATATTTTTGGGAGTGAGCTTAAATTTTCAAAATATTTAAGAAATTAGTTATATTATTTGTTATTTTAGTAATTTACTTTAGAAAAAATTTTTTTATGCAATCTGTTAAGAAATAATAAAAGTAAAATATAAAAATTAATAAAAAACTGAATGTATGCCACTTTAACTTCAATATCCTAACTTTAAGATGATTTTTCGGGCGATTTGATACTGGTGTGTAAGATGATTTTTGCGCCTCGTTCGACTTTTAAATAAACCACGCATTTTAAGGCAAATAACCACCTTACACAACCCGTATCGAAATTTACTATTGGAAAAATATAAGGAAAAAAATATTCTCTTTTATAAAAAGTATTTATTTTCACTGTCGATTTTCACAGACTATATTTTCACATTACATAATTCATTCTCACATTATCCCGTTTTTCACATTATATCAGCAAGTACTCCTATCACTATCACGTCTGTGTGGGACTGCTCCTAAACAATTATTTACAATTTGCTAACTTTTTAAAAATTCTTATTTTATTTATAAATTTTCGACCGACACTACCTATAATTACATGAAACTTGCTAATCTTAAACCAAAACTCCCAGTGAATCCGCCTTCTTCTAGGACTAATACCCCTACGGCAATCCTATCTTATCAGCATTCATTACAATCAGCTACTTGACTTCTTGTGAGCGAATACTTTATTTGTGCTTGCACGCAAAACCGCGATCCGCATATACACTTCTGTAATACGATTCAAGCAATAATGAGCAGCGTACTGATGGCTGGCTGCTGCTGCCTCTTCGATGAGCTAGTCTCGTTGTACATGTGGGTCATAGAGGGTGAAAAGCTCTCCGTCGACTAATTGGCAGTCGAAGCGCGGATTGATGGGTTGTAGTGCGCGCGTAAGCTCGTCTCTACTTGAGCGTGATGGCTTTACATTGCAGGTAGCTATCACCGAAATTATTTTTTAATTTTAATTTATAGTCAGAATATTTTGCATTCACTTATATGGCAACTGATTTTTAAATATTGTAAAAATTATTTTCGTTGTTCAAAATTTCACATTAATTACTTAAAGCTTAAAATTAGTACCATGCCATGCACTTTTTTGTAGAAATTAATTTTTAATTTTTAACATTTAATAGATAAAATTTCAATTTTTAAGTAAATATTATTATAAAATTAATTTTCATTTTTAAGCATTTGTAATAAATCAAATGATCTTTAAATTAACTTTTTATAAAGCCTGCAATAAATAATGATCGAAAAATTCATTTATATAATAACTTGATTTTATATGCTCCTTACTTATTTTAAGAAATGAAAGGTTTTATATTTATAGCAGCCAAGTCAAATGTATATGACCTTGTTAAATTCACGGTATTATTAAAAAGGTCAGTGATTTATTCATCTTACCTTTAACAAAGCTAATCAGTTATTACGAATAAATCTTGGTTTGAAATCTGTTTCATTCAATGCGTTATTGTCAACAATGAATCAATTCAAATTTCGTCAAGTTCACTAAAAAAGGCCTTTAAATCCCATTGTTCAAAATAGCTAGTTCTGTACACGTAGCCATTGAATCGCTGAGCCGATTTACAAAATCGATATTGGTGCCTTCATATAAATTTAAGTCGAAAGTGAGGTATTCATTGACGCGAGAAAACGAGAAAATGAAGCTCAAAGCTGCAATCTTTTGGACTCTAGTTACTTATAGACTCCGACACCATTAGCATTGAAGAGTAATTTTACGAAGAGTGAATCTTATACTAAGAATTTCTTTTCTTTTCTTCGACTTTGCCAGGAGCCGGATTTATAGTCTAATCCATTTTATTTATTCTGAGCTTCGCAGTTGTGGCTTCCTCAAAACTTTTTCTTCGTCTTATGCGGACACTTGTAAGAAGAGCCAGAAAGAAGAAAAATAGAAAGAAATGTTAGTCTGTTTTGTGAAGCTCTGATTTCTTTTGATTAATGCAATAATGTCACGGTTGAATCGGTAAATTTCTGCCCATGAGTCTGTGTGATAACGGAAGTATCAAAGACATTAAAGTCGAGTATATATGGAAAACAATTTAAGAGAATTTTTAACAGACTGTATAACAGACATAAACTTTTAGACTACAAGAAAAAAATGTCCATTTAATCAACAACATGTATTATTTTTTATATCATCAATTATATATTTTTGAAACTGAATATTAAATATAAATTATTTTAATGTATTTTTGTTATTGGGAAAAAGTAAAAATTTAAATTATTTTAATTTTATTTAGGTTTTTATAGATTTTTATTTTATGATTCATTAATTGTATCAACATTTATGAACAGTTTTTTAAACTTAGCGTTTGAAATATATTCACAAAATAAAAACGATTTAATGATTAGTATAGTAAAACGTAAATAGTGTCACAACCAAGCTAAAAATCTACTTTATTATTGTATTTCTAATCACAAATCTCTATATGTTTACAGTATTTACTTCCTAGTTTTCTCCAGCATTAGTAAATATTCTCCAAGTGCACGTCTCATCGAAAAACAAGAAAAACGAAAAATGTCGTTCGTTTACCTCCTGAAAACGTCGCAATTCGTCAGTATAACTTTCTTGCTCTCTTTTTCTAGATACTTTCCAGCTGCAGGAGCTGTGACTTCTATCTCGCTTCGACGCGAAAAAAAGAGACGAGTCGTTCGATGTCGAGTGGCCAGTCGAGTTTCTTCGGAAAATCAAGTGATTCGACTGTAGGGAACTTTTCGTAGCTACTTTTTCACGCGAGCGAGCGTGCGGATGTAAGAAAAAAGGTGCGCGGTACTTGAGGGAAACGCTGACGCGCGAGTTATTGGGAAATGACGAAGTGGCGCGTCGCGGAGAAATGGATCGGAGGGTTGAGAGCGCTGAGATGGGATTAATTTTACAGTCAATGATTTTGCGGTAACATTGATTGAGGAGATTTTCCATGATTTCAGGTTAAAAGGTTAAATATAAAATTAAATAAAATTATAAGAATTATCGAAAACGATGAGAATATTATTGAAATTTCTAATTCTAAAACTTGCATTTTCCATTTCGTAGTTTTAGAGATTTTACATTATTTATTACTTATTAGACTTGAATTATAACGGAAAATTCAAAAAAATTAAATGGAAAAGGAGCTTATTTTACTGGCATTTTTTAGCTTTTTTTTAACCACACTGAAATACGCAATTTTCAAATATTATAATGTTTCTACCTATCAGTGAAAGCTAATCCACACAATTATCAATCGAATCTCTATCTACCGCCTATATTATTTATTTTTGCATTAACCCAAATTGAAAAAGTTCATTATACTGACCGTAAAAAAAATCAAATACAATGCACTGATCACCTTTTCCTCAAAGTGAACGCAGCCTATAATGCATTATCCATCACAACAATTAAAACGTCGCTTTTTTCCTAACATTCTTTTTCTCTACTGCAACTGATTGCTATCCGTTTTTTGTTTCCACAGTGAAATCTCACGCAAACATACAGTGTTTGCGTGCACCTAGCAACAACGTGTGCAGTTGAAAGAAACGCTTATATCGAATGAATTTACCTATGAATCGAGTGAGCGATTTAAAATGTCAATCAAAACATATGAACAGTACATTTCTACGTGTATTATTTAATAGTGCTATTCAAAAAAGCGAATTCGTTGGAATAAATACTGTGAAAATAGTAGCAAAAATGCTCGTAAGATAAAAAACGAAAATAAAAGCAAAATGGCACTTACTGGAGAGGCCTAGACCTCTGGGTTATCGATTTTGCGTAATCTTTGGAATGTGTTTTCAAATGCCATAAAGAAAACTAGAATTTTTTACCCTAACGATTTAAAAAACTTAATTAATTGATATTTTTACCCTTATTTTAAGAAAATATTGAAACATTCTTTATTTTTCAATATATTATTGAATTAAAATATTTTACTGTATTAAAAAATTGTAACAGTTCAAAGTTAAGTACAAAAACTGTTGCTTATGCTCGTCTTTTGATCCCTAACTGTATATGTATACTGTTATAACTATTGAAGGAAGAAAAATATTTTAATTTTGCAAAAAGCATATGAAAGTTCGTTTGCTTCTTCTTTAATTTTATGTACCTACAGAACCATACAAGATTATTCTACGCTAAATAAAGAGGTTTGAAAAATACCGTATATTTTAATATTTTCTTAAAATAAAGTTAAAAACATCAAAAGCTAGAATTTTTTTAAAGAGTTAGAGTCTAAAATTTCAATTTTCTTAATATTGAAGTCGAAGGAAATTACAAAAACTCGTTGCATAAAAAGAGTATGCATATAACACTAACTGACAAAATCGTTTTTACCCTTTCCACGATTCCAACGATAAAACCTTTACTCTCTCTCTCTCTCTCTCTCTCTCTCTCTCTCTCTCTCTCTCTCTCTCTCTCTCTATTTATATATTTGTATCTATATATTTTAATAAACAAAAATTCGGCTTAAGTAGATAAGTAATTTAATCGGTTACATTGAAACCATTCAATTTGAAATTGCATATAGAACTATCAATCTCCCGATTACATAAAAAAAATGCAGATCATCAAACTAAAGTTCGTACTAGTTAATTGAAACATATTGTCCCACCAAAAGCCTTCACTCAGAAGCATCTCTAAATAAATGTACACGTACACGCATCGCAGCCTCGCGATAACTCACATCACCGATGAAATCCCGTAGGGCAAATCTGCTCCTCTTCCCCGCCTCGTTCCGTAAACTGCTATTTACGGTAAGGGCAGGCCGCCACGTTTCAGTCTTATCTCGCTTCTCTGGCTCTACGTACACACAAAATCCGTAACGAGGTAACAAAGTGCGCCACGGAGGCTTCATCCTCCTCATAAAGTCGACGTACGCGGGCGTAAATCTTCATCATGTAATAGAAAAATCCTGGAGATTTATCGATCAGGGGGGGCTTTCTGATGGCACTCGAGAAGGGGGCAAAGGGGTTATAACGAGAGGGATTTAGCGCTCGACGATGAAAATGATTCGACGCGCGGAGTTGCAACTCTTCCAAGATTGCATTCACACAGAATGAAGCGCTCGTTTCGAGGCTTCTGCTTGAACGAGCTGCATTATTCAGCCGGCGGTTGCGCCGATAAATGGAGTGGAAAATTAGCATTCTTATGTACAAGATGGTTGTATGTCAGTATAAGCAGTTTTATAGAAAATTCATACGAGATGATTCTGTAATTGATATTATGATTGCTGGATAATTAATGTAATTATGAAGTAGAAAAATCTGAATTAGCGAAATAAAATAAGGTTGATAGCGTTGATAATTGAATTTGCGGTATTGATTTTCAAGAGGATCTATATCGCGGTCGGGGTAAACTTTATCAAGTAGTTATATTGGGTTAACAGTCTCTGACGAGCTATCCTCATCCGGTCTTTGCTCCAAATATCGACAAATACTTTTTTACATTTACAAACTTTTTTGTGCAGTTTAATAACATTAGTTAATAAATTTCTAAAAATATTAATCATTAAATTTAATTACTTTAGTTATTAAAAGGAATATTTGTGAAATTAATGAAATAAAAAAGTTATTTATATTATCAGGTTAAAAATTATCTGCTTTCTAAAGTTGAAATAGTGCAAAATGCTCCACTACATAAAAAAAAGTAGAATTCCCACTAACAAATAGTAAAAAATTCAC
>JAPYZA010002091.1:0-18476 GCA_030522685.1 Eupelmus azureus | reverse complement strand
AAAAAAACCGTCCCAACTCCAACCCAGACTCACTATAAAGACATTGCGAAACGGTATCAATCCAAGAACGCGCGCCGCGGCCAGCTTTCGCCGCACGTGTTCATAGTCACGTGTGTGCTCTCTTGAATACACATTCAAACTCCTCGAACTCTACACGTTCGTGAAGACAGGCGCTCCTCGAGCATTTAAAATGGCGCGTAAACAAGTTTTATCAAAGCACGTTAACCGGATTCACCGAGCCCGAGCGCGCGACACTTATACAGCTCGAGAGCGAGCGGCCTTGGCGAGAGGCTCGTCGATCCGAAGCGTGTATATACGCCGATTTTACTGCTCCGCTCGATTGTCGATCGGTACGCGCTGCTGCAGTTTCAACATCGTATGCGAGCGTCTCGGCGCGTCATCGTGATATTACGTTTCGGAGAAAACTGGGCGATTTAATTAGTGCTGATAGTTTCGATTGGCCGAGCCGGCTAATCTGAAATTCCTAGGCGGTTTAATGTATTCTGGAAATTGATTGAGTCGAGCGAGAAACTTTGAAAATTCAAAGACTAGGCTTCTTAGTATGCCGGTGTTGTGGCGATCGATGGATAGACTTGGTGTAGCGCGAACTTTTTTTTTGTATTGGGTGTAGTTTGCGGAATTGCGGATTGGATATTCGTTGTACCGTTATTGAGTTTTGTTTAGGATGGATCGAGGGGGAGTCGCATGATTAGGTGAATTATTTGGCGGAGATTTATGTTTCCTCGATTTATATAATTTATAAAGTTTTTTTGGAGAATTTAAAAATATTTTATGATACTTTTTGGAATAATTACAATCTGTTTGAGAATGTTAAGTTCCAACCATTTGGTTTAGGCTTTTGTTTCTTGAAATTAAATTTTCGATACCTTTAGCTTTCTTCCACTTTTTATCAGTATTATAGAAAAATATATAATTCTCTTTTACCAAGACGGGAATAAAATACTATATTTAAAACAGAAAAAAGTCAATATTACCATTATTATATAATGTTCTAATATGTAACAGTGAATGCGAGTAACTGTTTATTGTTTTAACAAGTTAGTACATATTAAAGTAAAGTAGTTTGAAAAAAGTACGTAAAAAATTTTATTTAAATTAATATTATTTAATAATCTGAGTAAATAATATGAAAAAGTTTATATAAAAAATATAATTCTTTAGTATTATTTAAAACGTAGAATGTATTTAAGACACTTGCTATACATTGCTTAGAACTCGTGACTTTAAAAGTTTACAAAACATAAACATATTAAATTCAACGATTAAATAAGTGGAAAAATTATTTCGCTTAAGTATAATGACTTCATCACACTGACAGATATGACTGGTAAATTTTAAAAATATTTGCTTTCATTCATTTTCCACATAATTTTCCACAAATTACAAAATTAAAATACACATTAAATCATTATCTATCAATGGTTTAAAAGTTTGTAACGCAAACATATTTTGAGTGTAAAAAATTTTGGTGTTACGCTTTTTTCATTCATATTGAAGCTTTGCCTTTGAAAAATTCTATTTATTTATTTTTTTAAAACTTGTAGTTTTGTAATTTTTGTGTATATAAAAAACTTTTAAGCAAAAAATGGACACATTTTTCTCTTATACAAAATTAATATTCTACTTTAATAATTTAAGTTTTTAAAATCTATTTTTTTATGTTTTCACTGTTTGAACTATATTTTAAAAAAGTATGTCGATTATTTAGTACGATAGTTCATGCTAAAATCTTTTAAAACAATTTGTTACAATACTAAATTAAAACTATTTACGTATTCCGTGGCAGATAACGAAGTGTTATTTATTAAAAAATAAAGCTTTAAAATTCTAACAAAAAAAGGTTTATCTGTCACGTAAATGAATTCGTTAAAGAT
This sequence comes from Eupelmus azureus, assembly GCA_030522685.1. Classification (NCBI taxonomy): domain Eukaryota; kingdom Metazoa; phylum Arthropoda; class Insecta; order Hymenoptera; family Eupelmidae; genus Eupelmus; species Eupelmus azureus. The sequence continues at coordinate 16,581 of JAPYZA010002091.1, read as the reverse complement.
GAAAAAGAATTAAAGTTATCATGTATTTAAGTTTATAAGGTAAGTTTTAGTATAACGACCTATTACAAAAAGCACTGAAAATCCTATCATCATTATAACATTACGATTGTAAATTTTTTACACTATCTACTTTAATTTTCACGATAATTAAGGAAATAGACATTTTCTCTGAGTTTACTATCTTAAAAAATTATTAGGATTGTGCAATGCAAATTGTATTAGCGTTTCGTTTACTATTTTATGAACCGTTTAATTTCTTAGCTACATATTTGAAAATAACTAATATTTATCTTATATTCATATTTATTTTCTATGACGTAATTTTGCTATTTAATCTATTCATAATATTTATTTAATATAACTAGATATTGGAATATACTTTTGTTTCAAAATCAATGTTGTCTTAGATATTAGTTATTAATATATATCTTTTTTTTTATATTACCTTTACATAATGTATGGTTTTTGTTCTCATAACCTTAATCTGAGCACATAAGAACGAGAATATTTCATATTTCACCTGTATGAGAAGAAAAAAATTTATTCAATTACATTTTAGCTAAAATTGTTATTTATATAGATATAATATTTGCACTGCTCACGCCCTAGATTCCACAAAAATGTTTTTTGTGATGAAGTTATAAGTGATAATTACGTCAATGACATGAATTTTATTTTTTTTCGTAAAGTATGCAAACTTAAAGTTTTTGGCAAATAAAACTTTTATTATAATTTTAATATTGAGTGAAAAATTACCTACGAAAAATTTAGAGTAAGGAAAAACAGCTCAATAATTTTCTTCGCTATATTAGTGCCTTAAATAGATCACTTAAATACTAATTAAAATAATAAAACATTTTAATCTGCGTTAAAAGGTCATTATAAAAAATATCATAATATACATAGCTTGTGATAGTCCAAGAAAATTTATTACTATTTTTAAATTTTAAGACTTAAAAATATTAATATACAATAGAAATTTTCTTTTAACTTCTGAACTTTAATTTTACAACAGGTATACTAGCCAAGTTAATCACAATCGAACAAATGCAGCAACTTGGTCATATCACATTTTCGTAGTTAAATTGACCAGCTCTTATAATTGCCATGATTCTTAAACTCGGAAATAACACAAATGTCAGGGGGAAGACGGCAGGGAACAGATGTTTCGTTTAATTTTTTTCCTTTTATTACCGGGAATAAGCACTTCTCTTATTTGGATGTGCGTCATTTCTGAGACATAGTCACTTAATCAGTCTTTCAATTAATGTCACCAATTATACTATAAATGTGAATTTTATAAAATATTTTACTCAGTTTTTTGACCTTGTGAAAATCGGCTTTTACTTTTTCAAAGATGTTAAATATATTCGAATTCTATAAGCATTAAAACATTTTAAATAAGTCAAGATGGTTTCTTAAGTTTTTAAAATTTATTAATTTTGTAGTTTTTACAGTTTTACATAAAAAAGTTTAAAATTTTAAAAATAACTCCGAATGTTTAATGAGAACTCTGTATAATGATAAATAAATATCTTTTCTTAAAAATAAGATACATACTAAACTGCAAAGAATTAGCTTCATGTTAAAAATACGTTTTCAATGTAACTTTACTAAAATAGTTGATTGACGTAATCTCACTTACAGAGAAACGTCAGCATAATTACTAAATGAGCATCGTTACCTCACACCTGCTGAAAAGCTTAAATCCAACTTTACAAATTTTCCAAATCCCTATACATAGAAGATATCACCTAACTTCAAACGTACAAAGACATAATAATCAAAACAAATTCTCGCTCGTGATCTAAATCTTCCGATCGCTCACTACTACAACAGAATCATGATTTCCCGAAGCGCGAGCAATTTGCAAACCAGTTCCAAAGTACACCTCAGAAAAAAAGCTTCGAAAACAAAGCAATATTCTCCCCAGCTCTCATGCATCTTGCAAATCGATTATCCGTCTATAGAAAACAGAGAAAAAAAAATTTTCCGGTTAACCGTTCAAATCCTTCGAGCGCCGACTCGTAAACTCACGCGCTCGGGTACAAAGGTCCAAAGTGTGTCATCTCTCAGCATATAATAGATGCGTGAGTCGACGAGTGCACAGCCAGCCTGGCTCTCTCGGCGAGCGCAGATATTTCATAACATCATAAGCCCGAGCTTTGAAACAATCGAATCAGCGCGCGTGATTCGATCTTGTGACATTTCCCGATAATCGAGAGACAGCGCGCGCGCGCGCGCATGGCTTCGATTATGCGAGAGCGTGTGTATTTCGCGCTCTGATTTCATGGGCAAATTGAAGCCAATCGAGCGCCTTTCTCGCCCCCTTTATTTCGCCAAACGATTTATCGTGTCACGGGGTTTTCGTTTATTAGATTTTTATTATTTCAGCGCGTGGACTTTGCTCCGGGAGAGGAGAGACACGAGTCATGAGCTCTCTTCTCGGTCCGCGCTCTGTTGTCCAAAGAAATTTGTATAGTTGAGTAAATATAGATCGGCTGTGCGTTTGCGTTGCGTGAAAGAACGGGGTCGCGTATTTTTAGGACTTTAAGGCTTTTTAATAAGCTGCGTGAATTGAGTGTTTTATTTGATTGGAGATTTTATTAATTGGGATCGTTTGGAAGAGTTGGGGAGAGTTTTGAATCTGTAATGCTCCAGAGAATCAAAAATTCAATTTGAAAATAACTTTTGACGTAATTTCACGTTTCTATCATTTTTATGATCATAAACAACTTTGCTACAAATAGCAAAAGTTATTCAATAGAATCATCTTGTAAACTTTGCACTTACTGGGATAAAAACACAATCAATCATTTTATTTTTCATTCTTAAAATAAGTGCATCGTCAAGTTTACTAATGAAATTGAATCCAATCAACCGAAGACCATTGTAATTAAATTATCCTTTGGGTACACTACTGCTATAACAATATTTGCAGACGAAGCAAATTTCTAAACCTTCATAATCAATCTTGTAAGATAGATCTTTTTCAGTTCGAATATTTATTGTATAAAATATTTTAAAGACGTCAAGGACGTTCAATAGAATTTCATTTAAATGAGAAAATATACTTATGTAAGGCGGTGTTGATTTTCAAAACGGCAAAAATAGTTTCAAGAAAGTCAAAACTATTACTATTTAAAGAAAAATATCAACTGCTAATACAGAAATGCATAAAATTAAAATGATGCAAAAATTAAAGTTTCAAACCGCCAGCAACTTTACGCCGACTGTAAACAAGTGAAAGTGACATTTAACATTACAACCTGCCTACTCTTACCTACACTTATCACAGCATTACTAACTCCCAACAAACTGCACTAATCATCAAACCCTGCCAAGCCATTTCTTTCTCAAAACAACACCGCCCGCCTCCAACGCATCCACCTCCAACTGCATTCAGCTCTCCAAGCGATCAAATTTCCTCGTCAAACTTCCTGGAATAACCCATGACTCCCCGCCGTAAACACCTTGCGGCTACGTGCGTATTCGCACATGCTCTACATGCGCATACATATATACACACGCGCCTCTCTCTCATTCGCCATCGCAAACGTCTTTATTAGCTTTTTAGCTTTCTTTTCGGCCCAGAGTGTCTCGCTTTGCCCTGCGAACGAGAGCGAGGCCGTGCAGGCGCGCACGTCAACGTACCTATATACCTACGCGCGTGACGCGTAAACAGAAAAAAAATAAGTCACAGACGGTGCTGAATGGAAAATTTCGGAAGATTCCCCGAGCAACTGTGTACACAGAAATTCGCTCGTGAGCCAAGCACGTGTTTCACTGACCTGGGCCCGCGTGGCTGCTTCACGTTTCTAGGCGCTATATGAGAGCGTCTATAGACTTCTTGGTTTTTTTGGCGCTTTGGCTTTTGACGATACGTGTATATATGAGCGTCGAAAAATGAGATAGACGTGCTGAGCGTGGAGTTTGCTCGGAGTACACACATCAGAGGCGGGCGCGAGCAACGGTTTTATGTGTCGAGCTTTTCGAAGAGCGGCAATGGAAGTTCAGGGTTTTTCGGTTGTACCTAAAGGTTGCGATGTGAGATTATCGAGGTTAGTGGTGTAATGATTAGGAGGTTTGCGATTTAAAATGTGGGTATTATTTGGCGATTATTACTTTGGTATTTTACTTTTGAAGAATGTTTATATTTAATATTCTTATATTTAATATTCTTAGCACTTAATTAGTAAGTAATTAGGTAATATAGACTATATAAATATGTATTGGGAAGTTTGCTACGTTACAATGTGTGTTCAATTTTTTCTGCGCAGAACTACTTATTTTTAACTATAAAATTTTTTAAATGTATAACAAAATTTATGAGATGCACGACTAGATATCGCGTACTTATATTATAAGCAAGAAAAGTCGCTTGTATTACAAAAAATGAAAATAGGAATTCTTGAAAACCGACAAAACGAAAATACTAGCTTCTTTGAAAACTGTTCTAGCAATCATAAATTTTAAAATTAAAAAACTCATGAAAAAATAATTTTATATTACATCCATAAATACACGAATGCAAACCAATATCTATAAAAATAGTTTTTTGTTATTCAAAGAAAATAAGATTTCCAACGTTAATGAAATAGCCGACAGATAGACAGATATAGAAAGATTGAAAAATCGAACTGAAACCGATATGAATACCAAGCGTAAAAGTCACGTGCGTGTTTACAATGAGATTCAACAAAATTAACATTATTCAAATTCAAATCGACTGGGGTTGTGATTTCATCTTTTCTTTCTTGCCTCTGTGTCGAGGTGACTAGAGGTGAAGATAGTCGCACTGTCTTATTTCTGAAGCATATATGTCCCGTTAAATAGCTACCAAGAAAATCTATTAACAAAGTGTTTTCGCGGGACTCAAAATTCCACGAGAACATCTTGAATATGCGCTTCGTTCTAAAGTAAAATATTCGAAGCTCATTGCAAGCAACGAGAAAAAAAAAACTCGGCAATTTAGTTCTTACGCTTGCAGATCCTCTTTGTGCGTTGTATTAGTTATTATGCATATTCAATACTATGCATAATTATAAAAACTGTAACGATACACTCCGCACGCAAATGTTACGACATTAATGATGGCAAAAAATCTTCTGCAAATTACTCAAAGTTTATGGTCGTACCTATTAGTAATATTAGCAATAAAGTTTTTATTTATGTTTGTTCGTAATCCGACGAATAATCGTCTGACTTTGATTTAGCGCGTTGGAAAGGTACATTTTGAATTACATAAATTGAGGCGAAAAACTCAATTTTCCAAATCCTGTCCGAAAATTGCAAACAAATGTCACGTGTACTTTGATTTATTGGCGAGAAAAATTGCTGGTTTGAAAATGTGCTTTTGTTTTGAAAGACAGTGACGAAAGTTGCATTGTTATTTGCTTGTGTCATTACTTCATTATGTAATTTATCAACTGAATGCTTCTTTGAGGTCATTGTTAAATTCATCATGAATATAAAAAAGGTTTATGTACTCTTCTTTTGAATAAAACTTCTTACAATATTTGGTTTTAGAATGAGTAATTTCGGGAACTAAAATCATTAGCAAATTTTACATATTATTTATTAGAACTATTACAAATTACTTACTAATTATTATTTTTTATTCTTGAAAAAATCTTTCTAAGTAGTATAACATATTCTGCTTTTTTCATACTTCTTAAAATTACAATATTCAATTACGGAAATTTTGCAATTATAAGGAAGGTGAGAGCTTTCCTAACCAACAGCGAGCAGGATTTTCCAGATTAACAAATTCGAAAAAATCCAATGCATGCTCACAATGGCAATGTCACAGGTATCGTAAAAATTACTTGATTGTTTGCCAGAATCAAATAACGTGAACCGAGCCTTCGTCGTTAAAATTTATTGTACGAAAATGCATTTAATTGCATAGTAAACTGATGCATTATCAAATAAGCGTCAGTAAAGGCTTACCGATCGTAAAATTGGCAGACGAAAGAGCAAATAGATTTACTATATAGTAAAACTTAAGCTAGGAATTTAGTTGGAATTCGTCTATTGACTACTGATTTAGATAATGTTGGATGTACTTTCTCGTGATTACTAATTTTCCTTGCGTCGAAAACATTTCAATATTTTGAAAATGCTTTGTTTTATAAGAACTACATTTTTTTTTCATTTTAATTTACTCCTTTTAAATCCTTTAAATAAAATGTTTTATTAAATTCTCAGTTTTAGACAAAAACAATATTAATAAAACAAGAATTAAGTACAGACAAGGCTGCGTGAAATTACTTTAAATTCAAAAGAGCCCAACCCAGAAACTTCAAACTTTTCATTCCCAATTCCGCTCCCCCAAGATTTTCGATAGTAAACAGTAAACAGTCCATTAATCACTTCTTTGAAGCTAGAAAACCCCCTTAACGGCTCGATCTGCAAAGCACCGATTTTCTCGGAGAGCTGATCTGACACGATAAATTGGGGCCCTGCCGCATCGGTCTGCAGTCGGCATTGCTCCTGCAAGATACTCCGGGGATTTCCCCGCAATTAGTCCGCTCGTCTAGTCCGTTTGTCTAGCCGGCGATTTTCTTAATTGTATATATACTTGGCTGCAGCGGGCACGTGCACTCATTGACGCCGGGAAATTAAGGGCCCTTTTCGGATCTAAAATTTTTCCACTCGCTTGTTTACGTGGCCGATTTCACTTGGCGCGGATCAAGTTCGGGATTGACCTTTATATCGTTTAAATGATTTGAGGTTTATAGCGGGATTATGGAGAGTTCCCATAGTTTGCGAAGGCGAGGATCGTGATAAGAGAAGATTTACTGCTGGAAATGAAGCCGGGGATTCGTTTGCTTTTGGAATTCCGTTGTAACTAGTTTATTTTTTTGAATTTTGTGTTTGGATATAATTTAATGTGTTACCGGCAATGAAATGTTGGGTTTGATGTTTGAGTAGTAAAGTTTGCGAGCTTTATCAAGAATTTTAAATTATGTTTAAAGTTTAATTCGATTTTTATGATATATATATAATTAATAAAATGTTTTTTACGCAATTTGAAAGGTACGTAAAAAAAGATTTAAAGCGTCATTTGTATAAATGTTTTGCCGTAACATATATAATTTTAAATGTTTACTATAAAAAACGCATCCTTATACTATGAAAAAGTCTTAAGATGAGAAGTTGAACTTTTATGAATACCAATAAATTGACTGTAACTAATTATCTTTACTACTTCTTAACCATACTTTAGATCAACCTTCAAGAAGAAAATATGATCTAAATGATAGAATAACTAATAGAGTATTGTAAACCTTAAAGAATTTCGAAATCTAGAATATTAAAAATCAATTTTTATCTGGTATTCTAGAATGTTATGATCTACGCAACAAACAGTGAAATAGAAAATTAATATCGATACACTAAAGAATTTAAATAGTAAAATAAAAATATTACATTTTTATAAATATAGAAAACCCACTTTTCCGTAAAATTTGGTAAATAGTAATAAATATATTTTCGTTTGACGCCATATATGACCTAATAATTTAATATTAACTGAAATTGCGACATTTGCCGCGCCACCTGATTGAAATAATATTTAACATTCTAACAACGTGTTTGTCGCTCAAATATATACATATTAATTTCTTCAACATGCATGTGACTATTACTCACAATAACCGTTCCATTTACGAAAACCACCACAATGTAGTTCCTGTGCCAAATTACTCCCAAAAACGAAACCATCACAATCAACACCCAAGTCGCTAAAACAAAAATCGCTCACTCTACTGCCCCTCTAATTACGTAATTATCCAGTGCACAATGCAAAACACATAAATTAAAAGCGCCCGTCAGCCATAACGTTTTTATTGTGCCAGCATATTTTTTCCCTCCGTATAAAAGGCGAAACAGGCAGCGAACAAAAAAAAAACGAGCAAACAGAATCCCGTCCAGCCGCGCGTAATGGGCTAAAAACGATCCACCTCGTGATGCGCGAAAAAAAGTCACGACAACCGGAGATCAAAGTCCCGCGCTTCCCTCCCACTCACATCGCCAAGCCATCCACTGGTAAATCCGCGATGACGCCTCCTGGATCCGCGGCTCTCTCTCTGGGAGCAGGAGAGAGAGGCGAAGATAAACAACGCACTCTGATGACGCCAGTGGAAAAGACGGAGAGAGAGAGAGAGAGAAACGAGAGGGAGAAAAAGAGAAAGAGAGGGAGATAAGAAGGGACAGAGGCGCACCGTGAAAACAGCGAGAGAGCATCCACACATAGCGTATACACGAAGAGAGAGAATCTTTTTCCGTCTCCTCCGCACGGCCTTCCTCCTCCTCTCTCCCGTTTGCCACCACCACCGCGCCTACCCTTCGGTATAGGAGAGCGTTCGGCCGGCTCTCGCACTCGGGATCCGCTCGTTAGCATAATAACAGCCCGAACAGCTTCGCCGCGAAGTTAGTCAGTTGTCGGCACTTCGTTCAGATCGCTCCGCTCGTTCGCGCGAGAGAGCCGCAGCCGCTATATACCTACGACACACGGGGTTATTATACTCGCACGCGCTCGCGGGACTTTAGTGCTTGAGGAATCGAGGTTTACGAAGGAGGAAGGCTCGCTGCATACGACAGGTTCAAGAGAAGCAAACGACCGGAATCGTTTTGGTGGAGGCTGAGTTTTGTTGGCGGAGTCGAGCTTTTTGAGTGGAAAGTGAGTAGGATCTTTTCTTTTTGGTGCGCAGGATGGTGCGGTGATTGGAGGTTTTTGTTGGGATTGGTTTTTGGTGGGTTTCGTTGTCGATTGATTTGGGATTGGTTTTTTGAAAGGGAAGGTTTGTGCGGTGCGTGTGGTTGCGAGAATCGGTAAAGATCGGTACTATGGTTTAAGGAGAAATATTTAAGAATTGTCGATTTCTTTTAGAAACTTTTATAAACAAAATTTTTCGTTGCGTTTTATACTTATAAACCTTTCAAACTTTTGTCACCGATACATTGACTTTTCGATTACTGAATTACGTTTAAAAATAAAGTATATTTTAAAAATGAATTTATAAAGCGATGCACAGTTACTTCGATTCAAGTGTCAATGGCTACGCAACTTAAAAACTATCATAAATTTCATTTACAATTTTTTTTCTACATTTCTCAGCGTACGTTTGAGAAACTGTACACAGTTTTTTCTACTACCTACCGATCAATTTGCATAACTAATTTTTACGCATCTTTTTTAACTAAAGCGTATTTCATAAGGTATTTAGAGTTTGAAAAAGTTGGATCTAAGCGTACGTTGACATCAGAGTGGAATCGTATTATGCAATTGACTGCATAAGATTTTCACTCATTAGGCAATAAGCACTCAATTCATTGTCGCTTTTCCATACCGTCTTCGAAAGATCATGAAAGTTCTAAGCGCTCGCTCGGTCTTATCAACCAAAGCTAACAAATAACTAGTAAATTGTTTAAAACTTATCGCTGCCATTAGCAAAGGTGCATAGTCGTTTTATATAATTCTACACTAATTTTCAGTACATTTTCTACTTTACTTATTTTTATCTTATTTTAATAATGTAATTTTACAATCTATTTCTTCCCTGTACTGTTTTCTGCTATATTACTTATTGTAATAAAAAATATTAATCAAGATAAATTATTGTGCTCATAGTATTTTATAGTTAACGGGAAACTGAAGGAGCGGCTTGTTTTGCTCTACGTAGTATTTACATAATATTGCAACTTTCAATTTAATGTCTTCTTACTGGACGCTAAATGCATAAATAGTAGTGTCATTATCATGCGATAATGCAGTTATTTCAGTTGTCATCATATATTTCCTATAAACACAACAATTTTTTTTTATAAAAGATCAATGATTCATCAGGATATTCTCAGTTTATTGCTATGTACATTTTTTATTTAAATTATTATCTTAAAACAATAACAAAAGATTTCAAAGATTACATTGCTATAAAATACAAATTGATTGCACATTTTTTTCTTATGCTGATTACACACCATCTATATAGAAAAACTAGACACATCACTTAGGCAAAACCGGTATTGCAAATTTCTTAAGACTAAATCAACATTTTTAGCGTTTCAAAGATTGTCATTATGATTATTCACAATAATGCAGCTATAAATAGTATTATGTATTAAATTAAAATTCTCATTAATTATATTAATTTTAAAAATAGAAAAAGGGTAAATGCCGATAAGAACAAAGGATATTTAAAACCCTAACAGACATAACGTCACAAAGTGAAAACACTGGTCTGATGAAGTTTCAACAAAACTCCCGCAGCAACTTTGAAAGTTCTTGAAACTTTATTATTATATTTTAGTGTTTTAAAGTTGTTCGACCAACTCTGTATACTGTATAAAAGTCATTTTATGTACTTAAGCCAATATTGGAAAATTTAGAGCTGGCAGAGTCTTACACTGAGAAAAGTCCATCATAAAATTTTCTAAAATCCACGATTCGTAGAAGAGCGGCTAATTGAAATTCGAACTTCTCCCCAAGCATCGTAAACCAAAATAAAAATAACTCAACCATACGACCAAATATCACAAAATCCAAAAAAAATTTAACACTCTTTAACCAAAAAAAATCTTTTTCATCTGCCCACAGCAGCCGGAGTCTCGTCCTACCTCTCGACAACCATGGAGTCCTCATCGCTCGTGGTCGACTACCTCGTCTTCATCGCGTTCATCGCCCTGTCCTTCGTGATCCCGCTCTGGGGCAAGTTCAGGGCGCGCAAAAAGCAGGAGACCAAGGCCGACTACGTCTTCGCCGCGGGCTCGGGCGTCTCGATGGGCGCGATGATGCTGTCGATAGCCCGCGGCACCCTGGGCGTCAGATCGTTCCTGGGCTATCCCAGCGAGCTGTACTATCGGGGCAGCGCCATGTGGGAAACTCTGTATGGTATGCTGCTGGCCTATCCGATTGTCTGCTTCGTCTTCGTGCCGGTTTACTACAGTCTGGGCATCACCTCGGTTTATCAGTACTTGGACATGAGGTAAGCCAGCCCGAGTGGCTTTTAATCTTGGGGGAGTGCGGAGATGGTGAGGAGATAAGGGGATTTTGGTTTTAAGAGTTTGAGAGCCCTGCACTATGCGGGCTCTGGGGACTGACTTTTTCTCATTTTGTGATGTGTAATAGGAGGATTTTGCGCATCTTTTGTTGGGATTGTATTGTTTGTCATTCACGTGTTGCATTGTGATAAATTAAAAAGAAAACTTTTCACAGCTATGAAGGTTTTGCTATTTAGGCTCAAGTTGTAAAACAGTAAGAATGCTTTTCGCCATTGCTTCTTACATTTGTAAACCATAATTTATGCATTCTTTTTTATTCTATTATTTAAAATTTTTTTAAAATGGTTATAATCTATCTATGTGCATACACATATGAACATACGCAAATGTAACATTCATTACTAAGATATACTCAGTAGGTATAAAAGTAATGTATACATTTTATTACCCTTCAAAGAAACAGAAAACACCTTTAAAAGGTCTAAGAATACCTCATTTTAGAATAATATTAAAGTTTAAAATATACTTATGAAAATAGTCGTTGTAAACAATAAACGGTAGTAAAAATTTACCTTAACTAAGCAAAAAACTGTGTGTGTCAAAGCAACAAAAGCTGTCCATCTCTGTTTGTCCGTGAAGAGATATGACGTCTATCGAGGTTCTTTACTTTACTCTCATTTTTCTGTATCACCGTTCATGGCAGTTCGGTTCTCTGATCTCTCTATACTGACCTTCTTTTTCAGTTCGCGTGTACTCTCCTCCTATAAACGCCATTAATTGAATTTCTTACCATTTCTTACTAGAAAACGTACTTTTGAAAAGTTCGTTTTCTTTTTTAAATATTCGACTTGCAAACCAAAATGTTTATTAATTGAAAAATGCCTATTAATTTTAAATAACAAATAATATTTTTAGCAAATTTATAGGTCTGAATAATGAAATTTAATTTATTGTTAAATTATTAATAAAAATTAATAAATTCATAATTTAACTACGTATTTCGAAGAATATATAGCTTAAACAGGATTGGTTCTTTGATCCACACCGGCAGTCTTTTTTCGTCTTTGTATTGATTTTTCTTATTTTCAGAATGATTTCTTAGTTCCCCCTTTTATTGCGTTATTTCTTTTATTTGATTTTTTTGTCATCCCACACACTTTTTCTTTCCACGCGCGCATATTTACTCGCGTTGCGTTCTCTCTTGGTTCTCTCGTTTTCGCTTTCTAGGCCTTCTTTATCTCACTATGCACAGACTTCATGATAAAAGTTGTAAATCCTCATTATCAGTACCCCATGCAAAAACTTTCATTCGTCAGTAAAGTGTGATATCTGAATCATGGCACAAGAGTGAAAAGTGTAAGAAATTTTCTTGTGTGCTTCTCAAAAAAAATTTTATATTCGTCATAAATTCAAAAATGAATATTGAGTTCCATTTTTGTGTGTTATAATGAATTTATAAATTTTCCATGAAAGAAAATTTATTTGAATTAAAAGTATGAATGTCAAAAAACAAATTGATCGTTACGTATTAAAGTATTACCTTTACTATGAATAAATTATAATACTAAGGAAATTGAAAAGCACTAGGAACTATGGTTGTGGAATAAATGAATACTTTCAATGAACGTAATTTTGAACAACGTTATTTTATGATTTTGAAAGAGCGCTGCTTCTTTTAAAAATATTTTGATAAGTGCTAGCATTAAATTAGTTTTTTCCTCGAATGCGGAAAGCACTTTGGTCACGTAGGAAATGTTTTTCTAATTTGAATGAGTCATCATTTGTGCGCAATTTGAACACTTTAATTACTTAAAACAATAAACTATTACATTGAGAAAAGAATCTTTAGAAGAATTACAATACTGATCAATAAAGCTCTTGTAGTGTGTAAAATTTAATAAATTACTATTCCTTATAAGAAATTTTATAATACGTAATAAAATTTTTTTTTGTAGTGAAATTTCTTGTTAAGAATAGTAATTTATTAAATTTTTACAATTCCGGTAGTTTTACTGATTCCTAATTTAATTTTTCCAAAGTTTCTTCTGTTAGTGTAGGATCAAGACAAATATCCCAAAGATCAAATTGATTTTATACCCTTTGTATAACCTCTTTCATTGCATGAGCAAATACTCTATCTTTGAATTTTTACAATACAAATTAAAAAAATAAAAAAATCTTTTAAAAACTATTAAAATATTATAAAATCTTGATTAATTTTCCATAAACAATAGCTCATCCCAAATCATCATTAAACAAAGTTCAATATCTCCAAACACCAAATAAATAAAAGTCTTAAAAAACCCATCTATCAAAGTATAAAAACATCTCCAACTTGTCATAATTAAACAAAATCGACAGAAGGAAAATCGCAAAGACGACACGTACACATTCCGCTCTCTGATCTCGCAAGATAAACGAGGAGGACTGACCCGTACCTACCTCTGAAATCTTTTGACCTCAGCGCTCTAGCAACCCTTTAGCTAGCTTTTTCGCGTGCCGCCCACGCGCGCTTACTGGCGTTACGTGCAAGAGGCGCGTATATACACGGCGCGCGATTTACCCTCGGGGCACGCCGTGTCTAGAAGGAAGCGCAGTCGTCGCTTTTTCCCGTTTATTTTTAGGAAGTAAAAAGTCAAGCTTACGTCGGGTGTGACGCTTTACGAGCTAAAATCTTGTAGTTAATTATGTTTTGCTGCACGTTTAGCGAACGTGACTTACGTGTGGGACGGTTAATTTTTGATCGTTTCGAGTAGATTTTCTTTTTTTTTTTTTCAAGATTTTTAGTCTTTTGCTTGCGCTGAGTAAATTTATGAGACCGCTAAGAAAGTTTTATATATTTTTATTTTAAACAAAGTATTGTATAATAAAATAAGTTGGTTCAGGTAATAAGAGTAACGCTTAGAATCAATCGATATAGCTAAGCTTTGGAACTAAGTGCTAATAAATTGAAATCGATTTTTAAATTTTATCTATTATTTTTGTTAGAATAATCAAAATAATTTAATTAAAATAATAAACAAAATAATTATAAAACTATAATATTCTTAGAGTAGATTAATACATGATGTATTATAATTCTTTTTGAAAAAGATCATAAATGTACTACATTTTTTGCAACATATTTTAAAGATGCGTTAAATTTATTATAATTGTTTCGAGGAAAGTAAAAGATACATACATCAGCATTTCATTGTTTTTTAAAAGATTTCCTTCTTTTAAAAATAACACGTTCTCTTTTTGTAATGTCGGTACGTTACAATTTTTTCATGCTTTATTACTTAATTGAATACAACATTCATCTTGTAAGGTAATTATTTTCAAATGATTTTTATGAATCTCATTATGTCTATTGTAAGCTACTGAAAATTTAAATCTTCTATAGCAATTCTTTAACGGTTTAAGCTTTTAAGCTAAAAGTGATTGTCACTAATATTATTCATACTTAATCTTATTGACTTTCAGTAATTGAATCTCGAGTGATAAAATGTGTCACAATTCGCATACTTATCATAAAAATTATTTCATTGCGACTATAAAAATAATATAAAAAGAGCACGTCTATAAAAACAGAATGCATTTATATTTTTTCATTCCATCTTGCATAAACTTTGGTGGACATTAAAGATAGAAGAGAATTGTCATAATATTTAATTACCAATTACCTCATTATTCATTGGTATTACAACTGTTATGTGGCAATAGTATAATTGAAATTAAGGAAATGAGAAATACATAGAAGTGCAGCAGTTTTTCAAGATAATTTATACGTAACCGTAATCAAATAATGACGTTCACGACTGAGATCAATACCTGCGTCTACGTGACTCATTCAGCAGTTCAGTTGAAACAATCGTTTGGCACAATTTGCAAGCCTAATTAAAATGTTTCTCGAACAAAGTCGTAATATCTAGTCGTAAAACATTTGACTTGCTTACTTTATAGAGCTCTTTTAAGTAAGGCTGCAAGAATGTTTAAAGATATTCATAGAAACTATTGTTCTTTAAAAATTTTTAATAATATAAAAATATTTGAACTTTTTTGAAATTAGAAGGTACGGTATCACATTTATTCAGAGAGGAAAGTATAAGATACTATGTATATAGAGATATGTATATAAGATCCTGTGTATACAGGAGCCTATATACAAAGGATTATTACGCGTCAATAAATATGGCTAAATTTTAGAAAGAATTGACCATTTTTATATTATAATCAATACTACTGTTTAAATAACATATTTCTATAAAATATATTATGCAGTTACTTACAATTTCAGTAAAATATAATTAATGCTTGTTATAGACTTAACGTTACTTGAATCGAATTAAATTCAAAATAAATTTTGTCATATTCTATATATAAAAATAAAGAAATATTTATTAGAAAAGTAATTGTTACCGGTAATAGAACTGTGAAACTTTTTAAAACATGAAGAGTTTTAATCATAAATAAATTACTGTCGACTGTTTACACGAACCTAAACATATTTCACGTATTATGTGCATGTGTAACCAGTTTTCAATCGATGCGTATTATTCATTGCATTACGTCCTTAGCAAAAAGAATGTACTTTTGAAAATGTAGTTTTTTTTTAGATAGTATTTTTTTTAGCAAAAACCGTATTTTTATAAATTTTTTATAAAAATGTTTAATAACAATTGAATGCTTACTGCTCATAAGATTCGAATTTAGCGGGTCAAAATACGTAAGAAACACTTAGGTAAAAATTCGATGGAAAAATATTAAAATCGTAGATCGGCCACAAGATAATATAGCTCTGACAGGAGTTCTCTTTTTACCGCTTTGTAGTCAGTCATTGTTCACGGGCGAGTCTACATGTTGCAAATCCATGCTACATGCTGGCTTGTGCCTATTATAACTTTTAATATAAACTTTCTTAAATTGCTCATTGTGTACTTGTGTATATTTATTACAAAGTGCATTTCTGTTACAGATTTCCGTCTTGCTTATAAGAATCAATTCATCTTTTACCCTAAGAGTCTAAGTTTAAAAAAAATGTTAGATTTCAAAGCAATTTATAACAATTTTTTAAGATTGAATATTATTTTCAAATTGTTTGTTTACCTTCATTATTCCGTAGCAGCAATAGAATTAGAAAACTATCACAGAGATATTAATTTTGAAATGGTAATATAAAAACATTTTTTACTACGTTTTCATTAATTATAAATATTTATTTATTCACTTATATAATTTCATTTATAAGGTGAAGTTAATCAGCGGATGTTTTTCTGATAAACGTAAACCTGTAATTTTAATCGGAAACCAAAGTGATGAACTTATAAAAAGCTTTCAATTATCGAGCGATCCTATAATAGTGGGGCTAGTCAATATCGAACCTAGAGATTACGTTCATAATTATACAAAAGAAAAACAAATGCTGCGCAAATTAGATGATTATAATATGTTAAAATCATTTGTTCCATCTATATTTATTTTGAATGAAGTAAATTTACCGCTTCTTCCTCTACATTTTCGTAAAATCAAAACTTCAGTTTGGTGGAATCTGTACGGATATTATTTTATAAAGAACACGAATCGGTCTACAGA
>JAPYZA010002090.1:0-23601 GCA_030522685.1 Eupelmus azureus | reverse complement strand
TAGATAGATAGATAGATATCATTTATTATTGTATCAATTAAGTACAAACAAAGTGTATTCATCGGTAAACAAATCTTAGAAAAAAAATACAAATTTATTTTTAAATTTTCAACGGTTGATTAATATTTTTCAGTTTTATCCATTTTATGCAAGCCTCATATAGTTGAGCTTTCTTTAACCAGTACAATATTTATTTATAAATCTCCCACAGTAACTACATTAATCCATTTTTCGTACTTTTAAGAAATTAAATAATTAGCTAATTCAGTTAGATACTAAATGGCAATATAATCATGAACATAACTTTAAGATACACTTTTTTCTCTTGCTGCAAATTATATTAAAACATACGAGTGGTTCGAGAAGCTCGAAAACTGGATCAGTAATTAACTTATCCACTCTTCGAGTTTTTATTAATAATTTTCAAAAGTAATACCAAAAATTTATTGAAAAGTCAAGAAATATTAATAATTTATGAATGCATACTTTATTTTAGTCATACTCATTATTTCATTTGGTATATTTGTCTTATTATATATCTTAATTTATATTGAAACATGAATAGAGAAGATCAGAGAAAACAAGTTGAAATTATTAAGATAAATAAAAGTAATTAAAACTTTATTTATGTAGATCACAGTGAACTCATTCACTTTAGAGCTTTTGCAACATCGCTATTAAATAACAACTTTCTAATAAGCCCGTGAATCTTTTATAAAACAGAGTCCCTCAAGTCTTCCTTAAAATGATGTAAACCCCATTTTCAAAAAACAAACTAACTCACCATGGAAAGTCATCTAAATGTATAAGTGTAGATGTACGCTAGGGCGGATATCCATTCTTCAAACCACGATAAAACGATCTAATAATCAAGCAACAACAAACAAACGAACGCAAAAACTGCAGATAAGCCTTTTACGGCGAATGCGGTGAAAAATAGTCGAGAGGCAGCGGCAGCAGGCCTGCAGAGTCTATATGTGCGGGCTTGCGGCTAGCTAAAGCTGTCGGGGTGTTGGCACGGTAACGAATGGGGCCATTTGTAGACATGACTATTACAAGCACGCTTGCCGGTGCGGTGGCCGCCGGGCAGACGAAATTCACTCCGCGTGATTTAGCCCTCCGGTCGAAGCTCGACAGCGACTACGATGATGTCTCAAGGCCGGACCCACCATACCAGCAGCCGGAGAGCGCACATCCAGCAGAGGCCAGCAGTCAGGAGTCCGCCGCCGGCCTAATAATTTGTCCTTTCGATCATCGTGTTTGCTCTCCCGGAAGCGTAATGCGCATATTCCACGAGAGAGAGAGAGAGAGAGAGAGCGGACACCTGTGGTAAAATCTGAAATTTTAGCTGGTTCACGCCTCGACGCTTCGTTGCCAGTAATTTAATGAGCGCGCGCTCTCTGTCTCTCTCGGAGTGAGGGATGACCGAGGCTTAATCTTTGCAAACTCTGTTTATCATTTATGATTAAAAAGCGCACTTCTGCACATTGAATGTTATAATTATTCAGTGGCGGCGAGGCCGCGGAGCCGCTTACTTTTAATTATCCTCCTCGACAAAACTCGCATGCATTATTACTTTGCCCTTTCATTTTGCACTTTTCCAGCGTTAATCCTTCATTAGTCGGTAGATGGAAAGCAGAGAGGCCGTGTAATTTATTACTTTAATATTGGAGCGTTTTTTGGTAAGATTTCAAAAAAGTTTTGTCACTTTCAGTTCCGGCGCTCTTAAAGAAGCATTAATCTTGAGAGAAAAGTATGAAAGTTTAAATTGCCCTCGTCCATGGATGCTCTTTTAAACTCCAAATACTAATAACCAAATTCAAGTAATTATTTATTGCGTGTGTAACATCTGCCGAGTTCTTGTTTTCAGCGGCTTTTCGTGACGATATTTTGAAATTTTAATTAATTCCGTTTGTCGGCTTAAAAAGGTTTGAAAAAGGTTTCATCTCGTGCGAGCGCTAGACAACGCGGTGAGTTAGGTGAGCAGTAGAAAATGCGGTAAGTCAGACTAGCGCTTAGAAAGGCTTGATTACTCGATCAAGCACTGGGAAACGTAATAACTCGACTGAAAGCTAGAAAATGATCAGTTTAAGGGCTTCTTTTTTCATTCAAGTTTAATAACTTATTCATATCCGTCGTAAGTTTAGGGTTAAAACTTTATGGATTTAGGATTTATGGGTTTGAGAAAGTCGATTTTTCTAAGCCGATCGAGCGGTTTCCAACTCAAACGTGAATGAAAAAACGAAGCCCTTAAATTGATTAATTACCTATCTAAGCGCTTGACTAACTTATCACACTTGCCAGCATTCATGTAACTCGTTACGTTATCTTGTGCTCCAACGAATTTCAAACATTAATTTAGCGAATCCATAAGTGTAAATGCGAACAATCAATTACACCAAAAAAAGTAACAGCAACAATAATATCAAGGGTGGAGCGAAGCCCTTGAAGAGGCCATCGTTATAGATGCGCCAGCACGTTTAGAATCCAGCAGTACAGAGCATTCCTGACTTGAGCAACTCGCGAAATACGAATTCCGGCGCGGAATTCGGAAAAGGCTCTCTTCCGCTGGCCATGCATGCAATGCCCTCTTTGTCTCTACGTACCTATGTATACATATATCTATATATGTGTGTGTGTATGTATATATATAGGCGATGCGCGGAAAGCTTTCTCGAGACTTCCGGCAAATACGCTAGACACCCTTGAGCTAGGTAGCCTACGTGTGTGTGTGTGTTTGATTCGCGAAGGAAGCAGCGAGGCGCAGCTCCGCAGATCTAAAACCTCCCGAGGGCGCCAGTTGGAACTTTTGACGGAACTCGTAACTATCGACGCCCAAGTCAAAGCTTTCTCTATCGCGTTTACGTTCCCTTGCCCCCCCCCCCCCCCGCCAGACTCTAGCAACCCTCCTGCCAAAGTCGCTAAGTCCTTAAATAAACGAGGTGCTCTCTTTTGTTTTTTGTTACAGGCTGCTGCTTCGTTACGTTCTACACGCGGAAGGCCGCCCTCGCCGCCCAGAATGCTCTCCACAACATCAAGACTTTTCACGGAGTAAGTAGCGCATTATCATTACCTCCAGCTCCAAACTCGCCCCCTCCAAAATAGACAGCCGCCAGCCTGAAAAGCTCTCCTCTCGGCTGGCTCTCTTGTTCCCCGAAAGAAAGAACCTTAGCGAACCTAGGAGTCGAACTTATCCCCGCCGAGCTTACCCGAGAGCTTGCAAGCTCCAAAGAGAAAGAGGGGGCCGAAAGCTCGCATATACACTGTCAAAGGCTCTCTCTCGCGTTTCGGCGCGCTCGGCATTATCGCCTCGGCGATTAACGGCCGCTCGCGCTGCTGCAATTACCGCCGATGGTTTTGCGCTCGGCGTCGTTAGTATTCCTGTCGATTGCGCGCACTCGCACCGAACCAAGGCTATCGCGCTCGCGCGCGAAGGTGCGCGCACGCGATAATTACGCCGACGAAGCCCCCCCCCCCCAACCCCCTGAACTTTCGATGTAATTATACGCGACATCGTTAGCGCCCCCAGCCGTGCGGACCCCAGCCCCGCCGCAATTCCCTTTTCAATACGCATCATGCGCAACCGGTAGCATCGATTGCTAGCCCCCCCGTTGTCGGCTCCTTTACGCTGAAAAGCTGCAGTCGACGCCTTATTCTTGAGCGCGCGAGAGCTTTTCCGCGGTTTTTATTTCGCTTTTGTGCTTTGGAGCGACAGATCGCTGGCTTTCTTTCATTGGCTAATAAAATAAAGGTTGTTTCGAGGTAATGGGGTAACGTTGGTTTTTAATGCTTGTTTTATGTAATTATTGTACGGGATTGCATAAAGAATTGCTATGCGCAAAAAGACGTATATATTTTAAATCAATTGTCTGGAAATTAAGACGGCTCAACTTGCAAAGTCTTTTTTAAAATATTGATCCACGTGTCTGGAAAGTTAATAATTAAATAAATACTATATCGAATTAAATCTTTTTTTTTACTTATAAAACACCTAGCTTTTATACAGATACAGTATTAATAAGTTGAGCTTGTTGATATATCAGAAATTATAAAAACAATACATAATTATATTTGTTTTATTACGCAATGAAAGAATTTTTACCGTTGAAATATTTAATAATTATATATATATGAGGAGTATGCTTTGATCAAAATTACCGAAACGTAACAAAATTTCATGTTTAGCAGCTAAACTGGCCTGAAAGTCGAGGTTATACCGTTTCGCAACACACCATTTAAACCCGTGTACAGCACGTAAAGTAATGCATGATCGGCCAATCGGATTACAAAACTGTAATCGGAATTCAATCTCCCACCAAAGTAAAATTTGCCCAGTAGAAACAGCCGAGTTACGCAAGGCACACATCAAACAGTAATAAAAAAAACTTTTCATTTTCCCAAAAAGCAACAAGAACAAACACGCGATTTTAATTTTCGAAAAATCAAATCAATCCCCTTTAACCTCCCCCCCTTTTAATTCGAATCACCGCGAAATCACATATTTTTCCTCGGGGCAGAAATTCCATATCCCCTAGGTCAACAAACCGAATCCGATTCGATGCCGGATACACTCAAGGTAGAGCGAAGGAGAGAAAGAGGAGGGGGAAGCGCTCCGCTTGGCCAAACAGTTTCTAAACTGATATATCTGTTGAGCGCACAATGCCTCGGTCTCGCATCTAAGTTTAAGCTTCAGCCGCGCGACGCCGCCACTGCACGCTCGGACGCTTATTTATCGTCGGCCGAACGACTTTCCGCCGCGGCGCCGACAAATGCTCGAGCGGCCGAGCGCTGGTCATTGTTCCCGGGCAAGAAAAAAAAATTTCCCGAACAAGGCGAGTGCATTTTGTTTAACAAATCGAGGAGAAACGGGGCCGCGCGCTCAATTTTCGCTTAATGTGTGTATGGAGGAGAAAAAAAGTTGGCGAAAAAGGGGGGAAAACGTGTGTGTGTCTTGAAAAATTCGCGGGAAAATGAGGGCTGCGGGGCGCGAGTAACTTGACAAAAAGAACAGAGGGAAAGAATAATGGTTTGGAAAAAGGTATAGGGTTAAAAGATGGAGAAGCGAGATCCATGCATTTGGAGAAGTTTAGCTTTCCTCGGTATCGGATTTCGTTTCCATAAGAGAGAAAGAGAATGGGGGAGGGGGAGGAAATGCAAGCCGCCACGGAGAGAGCTACACGCACGTTGAGGCCGCCGCGCGCGCGTTCTTTTGTGCGACAGCTTCTACGACAGGAAATTTATCCTCTCTCTCTCCTTCGACCTCTCAATGTTCGATTTTTGCGTATTTCATAAATCACCAGGCACTTCTATTTTTCATTCGGCAGCCTCTTTCACTTTACTTTTGCCACCGCTCCGAGCAAAGGTGACGTACTGATTTAATGATAAACAATTTTCCCTCCTGGGATTTCAACTTTTATTTTTCTTCGCTACACGTCAGCCGGCTTGAATGGCACGGAAACTCATTTTTTCCCTTAGAAAAAATTTTTAATTAAAATTTTTGATAAAACTACGTTGAACCTCGAAATTTTCAAAAATTTTTGATTAATTCTCGAACGTTAAAATATTATATTAAAAAAATTGACTTTTTAATTGTTTCTGACTATACTAGTTGTATGAAAGGAATTAATTTTCATGCTAGAAAAAACAGCAAGCCTTGATATTTGACATTAGATTATAAAATTATAAAAATGAGCATTAAAGTTTCACTGTTCAATGAACCAGATCATATTAAACGCTGAATAATCGCCGAGAAAATAAAAAACCTAGTAGTATAAAATAACGGTGCAAAACAATCGGTTATTTCAGCCTTGCAAAATTATAAAGTTAAGCGAATTTTATCAGTATAATGTTCAGTTCACAATGCGCATTATTATTAAAATGCCGCGATCGAATGGCATTCGAAGTCTGCGAATATATAGTTCAGCAAAACATCGATTCTCGTCAGCGAAAAATATGAACAATGCCTCTATCGATATCACGCTTCCAAGTCTACGCTAATACACAGCAAAAACGATGATCGCATATAATCGCGTTACGCATTCACTTTAGCTGCAAAAATAACGAAAATTCGATTATCGTAAATGCGATTACACTATTGAACGCGCAAACAATAACCATATAGGATAATTAAAATTTCAATATTTAAAGACAATTTTGATATGGAATGTCAAATTTCTGTTCTTCACAGCATATTTTCCAAAAGATGATTTCAATCACAGCGCATTTATTATTTATGCCTTTTTCGAATTGGTAATTTTCTTGAGTCTGACAGACAATTATTTAATATGCAAGATATACGTTATTAATTTTTACTTTTCAATTTAACTAATTTATTTATAAATTTTTTATCTCAGAAATTGAAATACCATATTTCAATTTTTCTTCCGTACTCTTACTTAACTGTAGATCAATTAAAAAAATATTCTAGTAATTATTTTTTTCTGAAAAATGGCTACCAAAAATCATAATCAATTAACTTCTTAAAGCTTGATGTAATAGAAAGGATTATTAAAATAAATAAAATTATAGTTAAAAAATCGTTTTCATAAAAGCATCTTTTTATATTATTTATTTAAAAGTTATAATCTCCAATTCCTGATTGCTCTTCGGTACATTTTAACATTCTCTGTATTATACATTCCAATTACAAGATTGTACATCGAATTAGCCTTTAAATTAAATACTCACCACAACCTATGTACCGCTACAGCCTCTCTAAAACATAAATATAAAAATCTGCAATAAAATACCGTTTTATAAAATTGAAAAATAAAATTATAAAATTTTAAATCATTTTTAATATAGTATGATAAAATTTTATATAATTTATTCTTTAAAATTTTAAAGAATTTTTTTAAAACTTCTAATTAAATAATACATTTTAGAATCTTTTTTTATTTCTAACAAATTATCCAAATCATTTTCATAAAATCTTAATATTATCTTCAAAAGAAATAACTCACTTTGAAATTGCATTAAAGGGTAGGAGTAAATGATAAAAACCTTTTTGAAGTCGACCCCGTATTTCAGGAAAATAAAAATTTAAATCAAAAAGAAGTCGTGCCCACTTAACCACTATGTCCTCGCCTCTTTAAGTAGTTTTTTTCAACTTTGCTCCTCCTTAAAATTACTGTAATTTGAAATACAGCACCGATTTCAGATATTTTTTTATTGATTAGTTATACTATTTCTTGATAATTTTATACTTTTTGGTGCATTTTTACATTGTGGAATTTTTAGTTGTAACAACCAAGTTTTAATTCACACATTATATATCTTATTCAAATAATGCTGCCAATTCAAATATTGAAAAAGTTTAAACTGTATATGTATATATCAATGTTTATACATATATCTATTAAATGAAAATCTAATTAATATACTTTTTACTTTACTAATATTAATTAAATTGAGGGTTGATGCACGAAGGCTGTAGTTGTATTAATATATCGATATTTAATAAAAAATTCCCCACATACCACGAATATTTAAAAAAAATAATGAATCATAAAGTAATATCAAAACAAACATATAACTTGTTTTTATTATATTTACATCTTTTTTTTAATGTAAGGTTTTCTCAATGAAGGAACAAAAAGAAAAATAAATATCTACAACCTTTTTCAAAATCTCTATCGAAGGGACAATTACGAAGTTGAAACACTTGTTAACGATGTAGTTTCCGTCGTTCTAACACACACACACGCGTGTCACTTTAATACATCGAATGCTTGACCGATCGGCATGCCCTGAATGTACCGCTCGCAACTATCGACAGACTCGGGTCACCCACATCTGGAATCTCATTAGATCCACGCCTCTCTAATTATTATCAATCCCGCCCTAAGAGTTTACAGCCGCGCAATTTACACCTACCATTACTCCAATGACGATTTCTCGGCAAAAAAAGGGCAAGAGCAGGAAGGCTGAAAACCGAGTCGAACACAATGAAACTCTATGCTTAGCCAAGGCGGAAGCTACGGCGCCGGTGCGAAGTATAAAAATAAAAAAAAAGTGCCATTATCATCCCTCTCTCAATATTACCGAGGCCAAGGCTGTATAAGATGCTATAGGCGGAGGGTGCAGCGAAAGATAATAACCGTAAGAGGGCGAGGAAGTGCCTCGTTAATTTTATTCGCGCTCGCGTGAACCTTTCTCTCTCTCGCTCCCCGCTCTCCCCTCCCAAGCCTCTACCTCTCTCTCTCCTATTCCCCATATTCAAAGGACAAAAAGGAGCGAGAGAGGGAAAAAAAGGGAGGAAAGAAGAGGCAAAGATTACTCCGCAGCGCGACGCCCCGGCAGGCGGCGAGAGAACGACCTATATACCGCGAGAGAGGCGCGGACGCAGCTCTCCTGCGCGGTGCATTACAATGAGCGATGCTTAAAATACTATACCCTCTCGATATAGCCAGGCAAGCAGCGAGCGCCGTCAGCGCACCGCTACCGCAGAGCCGCCTTCATTACGATGCACGAGCGCACGAGAAATCGACCAACTCTCCCTGGCTTTGGCACATTTTTTCCCTTTTTTTTTCTTCTTACGCTCCCCCGTCGCTTCGCTTTTTTTTCTTCTTACCCGGCTACGTGAGCTCGGTACACAGGGAAACTCGCGCCGAGAGGCAAATTTCAGGAATCTTTGACGCGAGTGTTTGGATTGTATAGTGTAACCGTAGAAACCGACTGAGTGCCTGACATCTAGCCTGATTTTATTAATCGAAAGCAAAAATAAACTAATGACAAGCGCATAAACAAAATTTTGGCTTCGAGTATCGATAAGCGCGGGCTGGCCGTACTGAATAGAGTATAGCTATTGGCATCGTCCCAAGGCTTTCATCAACACCGAGACTTATTATTGGCAAATTTGAAAGGCTCACTTACCACCCGTTCAAACAACATAGTTATCTACCTATCCTTGACATACGCCACTGCTATTGTTCTTCACGCAACAATCACCAAAGCGTGAAACCCACAAAAAACGAAATCAGCCCCCCCGGTCACGCTTAATAAAGTCAGCTGGTCCGCAAGCTCGCATAGCCGAAATACCGAGAAAGCGAGGCCGAGAGCTTGCGGCGATCCGAACACCTAAGATCGCGGAACCGAAAATAAATCATTCGGCCAAGTCAGAGAGCAAAAGACGTGATGCCTCGAGCTCGTCGACGGCGTGGCCCATATTTCTCCAACGTTTTAAATAAGCGCTCCGCAAGCTCCGCTGAACAGCTCCCTTCTACAATTGTTGAACCACAGCTTGCCGTCGCGCGCGCGCGACAAACAATCATTCCGGCTAAAGTGCCCCCCCCCCCCCGAAAGGGCTACAAACCGAATATAGAATGGCTTTTCATCTTTCTCTAGCTCGTCCCTTTCGTTCGGCGGCCCTCGTTTTTTTTCCTTATCCCCTCGTTAACGAACACTTCTTTGCTCGGGCGTGCGGGGGGCAAAAAACAGTAGACGTCATTAACGGGACGGAGATAATGGCCGACAGAAACGAAGGGGGGGGGGCAGACTCTCGAGTTCTCGCTCTCTCGCGCTCGGCCAAACGAACGTTCAGCAATTTGTATTAACGATGACTGCACTTTTTCGAACGCCGCCGCACATGCCTGGACTGTACCACTCGGCCGGGGCTCTTAATGCACATTTGCGCAGAAATAACAATCGTGGGAAAAGCGTCGATCGCCCTGAATGCGGCAATCTCGTTTTCCAAAATTTTTTTCGAAAATACGAGTACGAGGGGCTTTTCCGTTATTCAAGGTCCCGCTAAAAATAAACGGCCGTTTCGGTTGGGAAGCTAAAGTTAAATTGCTCGTGCAATTTTCACGGATTCTATCGAAACTTGCTTTAATTGCTTCCATGGTCTATTAATACAGCTCGGAATAATGTTTGATTTATTGTGCAATTAATTATTTAAAACTAAGTTGCTGCCGTTTCGCAAGCTCATCGAAGCCATTTAATATCATCAAACACATCATTTCCCCGACGAATTCCTCTTATAAATTCATTATTAAAAACACCCGGCCCTATTTATTCTCCATACACAACCCACACACACACAACCGCCCACGCAAATCACAGCTAACGAGAGAGCAATACAAAGCGAGAAGCTTAATAAAGATCCCGGAACAAAGTTGCTTCGTAGCTGAAACAAGCCGGTTATTATTATTTTTCTATTACGGAGCAAAGTCAGAAGTTCGCTGGGTGCAGGGCCGAGCGTATACTTCATTCACAAAGTCTCATTTAGCGCGCGGCGGCAGCGGCGCACGCGGCAACACAAAATATAGCCGGCGCAGCTGCTAGTGACGTTCCGTCTGACCAGCAAGTCCCGCTGACTCGATCGCGAAATTAAACATTTTGCTGAAGGCTAGACAGAATTATGGTGCCTGTGTTCTCTCTCTCGCTCTCCGCCCCCCCTTTTGCATTATCAACTTTACTTTTTTACAACACACCGGCTGTGTGAGTCTAGTGCACCCCTTATTCTCTTGCGATTCGATTTATTGCTCGGAAGGAATGACTTTTTTGATCCTTCGCAATTTTTCAAGCACACAAACTTGTATTCAACGTATCATTCAACCGTGATAGTTTCTTTGGCGCCAGAAGAGCGCAACGGTGTAGCCAGCCCGCTAATAAGTCGCCGAGTAGCAATAACTTATCAGCAATGAGCCGATCCTCATCGTCTTTAACTTACTCAAAAATAAATCAGCAGCTTAATTCCGCAGCCCTAGTAAATCCGAGGTAATTAGAGAAAACGCAAAGCCACTCTCGCCGCGCGCTCTGTATGATATATAGCCTTCGAGGCAAGCGAAGGCGGTTTTGATTCTATTACTGTTTACGAGTTCTCTGGCCGGCCACTGCGAATTGCCGCTGGGAGCCCTCGATGCCAAGTTATATCTCCTTTTCCAATCTATTCTACAGCCATTTTCTGCGTCGGACGCGAGCGCGCTACCTCCCGCGACACGCGCTGGCTTTTCTCTAGCTATTCCCTTCTTGAAATTTACGCTAACGGCAAATTTATGGCTGCTGTTAGCGTTCGCGGAAGTGTCTGTGTATGGCCCTTTGTAAAGACGAAAAATCGCATGGAGAAGCTTCGACGTAGGTGCTGTTCCCTGTATATCGATGCGACGGAAGCTCGAGCAATATTGCGTTATCAGAAGTGTGAAGCACCTCCGACTTGTGTAATATATAATTTTTTGGGTAGAGTCAATGTAGAAGTCGATTGTTAGACTGAGCCAGAGCATACGCGTTATTTATTACGCTGAAAAAACAGCTGCCAATTCATTGGCACGTAGCTTCCTTAAAATTAATTTATAGTTCCTATGTGGATGTTATGTAATTTAAATACGTAGTTTTAAAGAACTTTTGAAAAATTTGGCATTGTTTTAAAGCATAAATTTTGAAATACATTTATTTCAATATCGTTTCTTTTTTATCCTTTTATATTACATCATATTTATAACTATGTAATTTGAAAATACATACTGCAAATTAGCAATTCATTAAAAGTCTGAATAATTACTTATTTATAGCATATACAAAAATATAATATTGCAGAATAATACCAGTCACAGTTATATGCGATATGACAGTATAAAGACAACAATATAACATAAAATTTACATACAGTCAATCAACTTGTCTATTAGTTACGTTATAAATATGTAAGAGACACGCAACAGCACACAGCGAGCCAGCAAATGCACACTCACACTCACGCTGATAAATATACTCACACATCCGAGACAAAAGAAAACTAAGAAAAATAAATAAATCCAAACGCAAAGTGATCGTCGCAATTAATCAAGTTTCAGTAGGTAACGCCTCATCGCTTTCTTCAACTGACTAAGAAAAAGATGGCAAAAAACTAGAAGTGAACGGGAAAGATTTCCACCACAATAGTGCACGCGAAAAGATCTAGAGTTTGCTTTTGGGCTTCAATGCGAGATTGAATATTCCTTGACTGATCATCCCTGACAAAGCCCATGACATTATATTTGAGAAATAGTGGCAACACAGCTGGGTTTGGAAATTCTAAAAAGGGAATACAAAGCAATGATTGATAGGCTCTGAATGGATAGGTAATTTTTATCATTTTGGCTTTCATCTATGGATTCTTAAAATAACTGGTTAAGTGTTATTTTTATATTTTTAAAAAATTACGTTTTAAATGTTTAAGCGTGCGTCCTAAATCGGAGGAAACGCGTTAAAATTTAACACTTAGCTAATTTCTTATATAATAATAATTAAAAATATAATAATTTCTTATATGCGTTATTCAAATAGCTCGGAAACTGGTTCAGAATTAAACTGATCCACTCTGTCAGTTTTCATTATTAATATTGTATCAATAATAATAAAAGTTTAATAAAAGTAACTATTTTCAAGAAATTTTAGTAATTTGTATTCGATTTTAGATATCTGTTATATTCCATTTTGATTAATATTGAAACAAATATAACCAAGATTGGAGGAAACAAATTGAAATTATTAAAGTATTAAAAGCAGTTTAAAAACTGTAAGAATTAAAACAGTAACTGAGTTATGCAAAAAAACTTAGGAAATGATTGTCCAAAAAGAGCTTATTCACTTAGCGCCCTCAGAATATCTCCACTGAATATCAACTTTCCGTACGGCAAGTCTATGAATTTTCAATGAAAGCGGCGAGATCAAGCTGCCAAAAAGGGTGTAAAATCGACTTTGAAAAAAAAAACTAGACTTAACTGGCACTTACATTCTAAAACGCAGCGACATATACATCACGAAAAAGAAGCATCTGGCACTAAAGTAAAATGTCATTTACCGCGCCCCGCCCGTCTTTCTTTCTCTCTCCCCGTAAAAAAAAGTTTACCTGCAAATTTAAGCGAGCGGCCAGCCGCGACGCGATATACGTAATACATCAGGCAAACTGAAGCCAGTATTTTCCGGTTGATTTTCGCCGACGTGCGCTCTGGGGAAATAAAGAAATCTGGCTTGCGCGTGATTTCCGCCGAGTCCTCTCCTTGGCAAATCTCTTCGCTCGGCCGGAAAACTTTCAATTTCCGTGCTCCCCGAACGAATTCCTAATACGCCGCGCGCGCGGCTCAGCCGCTTGACAGTTGACACACGCGCCTCGCGCCCACGTGCGATTCACGGCCATTTATCGGCTTTGATTCTCTCCCCTGGGGCCGACGGCAAGCCAGAAGGGGGGCCGAGGAACCCAAGGAGCCCTCCCTCCGACCCTCTATGACTATATACGAAATTAAGAAATTCCTTTATTTATTCGGTAAGCTTGCCGCGCAAATGTTTTTCCAGAGCCCTCCCGATCGCAGGCAATCTTTTACTTCTTTTTTTTTTTTGTGTTTTCCTTTTTTCTTTCTGTTTAAATACCGGCGCGCGGGTATCGTCCCAGGCGTCTACTTTGATGAGTCGATGCTTTTAGGATAGAGCCGTTGCGAGGCGATCCCTGGAAATTGAGAAATTGCGCGAATTTTCTACGAGCCTCATAAATCCCGCGCATGTTGGATGTGCGCTGTCATTATGGGAGTGCTTCATATTTTTCTTCTAAATAACCTACTGCCTTTGTACTTGTGGCTTCTGCCTCTGGATTGATATTTACTTCGAGCTTTCATGAAGTAATCTGAGATTAAAATACAAGCGGCTTCTTACTGGTTTATTTAGATTATTTAGATTTGGAAGAAGGCATTTTTGGTAATCATACTCGCACACACACAAACACACACACACCAGCACATAGACACACACACGCGCGCGCGCGCACCCACACCTAAAATATATGAAATATAACGCGAGGGAGCCTCGGAGATGAAAAATTGGGGGGGGCATGTTATTCCCCTCGTATAAATTACAAAGATATACATAGAGAGCGGGGCGAAAAAGTGCAAAACGCTGGAAATGCACAGCCAGGGCGCGTAGCACCTGTGGCCCTTTGAGGGCGAGCTTATCTCCCAATAAATAAAGCACGATGACTCGAACGTTTTTCGCTGAAAGCAAAAGACTCGTTGAATTTTCCTCGTCTCGGCGGCCCTCGTAAAACGGCTACATAAAAGGCCCCCGGGAAGAGAATAGCTCCGCGGCCAAATTTAAGGGCAAGCAAAAATCAAATGAGCCACGTGCTCTCCTCTTCACTTAAACAGCCATGCACACAGAGAAGCGCTCGGCGGCAGCCGAGGAGGCAAAAGGCCGGGGCGATAGCTCGGCGAATCGGATTTTCGCGAGGCATAAAAAGCGAGTCGACGAAAAAAAGAGTAACACACCAGTCAGCCCGGAGCCCGAGGGGGGGGGGGGGCGAAAGAGTAACACGCGGAGGGCGGCCGTGAGCGTAGTTTTTTTTTCGCGCGCTCGCGAATCGATCCCCATTTCCCTGAGAAATGCGCTGCCGTCGGTGCGTATATATACATATATATACATATATACGAGAGCTGCTGCTGGGTGGGAGAGAGAAGCTGCATAGCGGCGGTGCGCGAGGCGCAGCTCGAACGGGAAATGGATCGGCGCTCCGTTGATGGAACGCGACTTCCGCTCTGATTCACAACTCATTGTCCCCGCAGAATACATTCTACATTTTACACTGCAAAACGGCTTGTTTTCTACGCCAATTTTACCTTTAGCCCCCCCCCCCCCTCTTCGGGCCCCTCGTTTTCAGTAGCGGGGCGGTTTTTCCAGTCGCTCGGTCACACGGGCTCCTTTTTGTCTGGGCCAATTTTTGCCGATCGCAAAAGCGTTATTTTATACTATTTTTGGGCTGGGTTTAGCGACTGGATACGGGCGTTATTACGCGCTTCAAACAGCCTCAATCGACATTGCATTTAAATGTAAAAATCGAAACTTGGTTTAAACTCAGGCCGATCTCATTACCCCGTTAATCAATCAGCCATCGTCGTAAATTCACGCGTTAAAAGCAAAACGAGCAGCCGAGAAAGTAGAAACTAGAAAGGGAGCATTGTACGCGTAATCGAGTGCTTATACTCGTAAAAGCACATAATAGCTAACCCTCCATGGTCTCGGCTGGCATAGTGGCGACGCTCTACTCTCTCTCTCTCTCTCTCTCTCTCACTCACTCAGCGGCAACTGAAAGACGGGCTTTGTCGAGCCTAATGAGCGCCGCGCGTTTGCAAAGAGGCTGCACTTGGCAAAGTATGTACACTATTAAAGTATGGCCTAGGTACACACTCGAGAGAGAGAGAGAGAGAGAGAGAGAGAGAGAGAGAGAGTGGGAGCTCTGGGGTAAATTTGCAAATTTGCTTTGCTTTGTTAATCAAATAAACTTGGGGGACAGGCGCCGGTGGACTGATGCTTCTTCGTGCGCGCCTGATGCGTTTGATGCCTGATGCGTCCCGCGGATGCTTTGATGGCTTCAGCCGAGCAGCGCGAGCGCCTACTTCTCTCATCATGAGAGACTAAGCGCATAAACTGGGACGCTGTTTGTTTGGCTAGATTAAGCACTTTTTCACGGCTCTCGGCGAAGTTTAAACAAGCTGCTTTTACGCTAGGCTGAGCTTTTTCGACATTAGTTTAGAAATCAAGTTTTGCTCGATAATCTAGGCTATGATTTCTTTTATGTTTGTTTGTTTTTACGTGAAAAATTATTTTTATTTATTAGTTTATTTGTTATTTCGCTTCTGGGCAACACTTGCAGTATTTATGTACCTAAGCTATAGTAACGTCCGTTAAGCTCGCAAGAAAATACCCATCTAGATAATTGAGTAAGACCTATCTCGGTTAGCTAGTATTCTGCGGCTGACCACAACAACCAAAAAAGTCACATTTTTGTGTTTTCAAGAAATTAAGGTTTTAATGTTTAAACGAGCGCCCGAGATGGGGGGAAACAACTCGAAATCAAACGCTTAGCTAATTCATCATGACACTAAATGCCAATATAATCCTGACCCTAACTTAAAGATATATGTTTTCTCTTGCTGAAGACTAATCAACTATTATAAAATAATTCGAAAAGTTTGGAAACTGAATTACATAGACCATAATCTTTTTTACGGTAATTTATAAGAAAAATGTCTTTAAAAACAACCATTACCAGGAAATATTATTAATTAATGAAAGCATAACTTATTTCAATAACTTAATTGGTTCTGGTATATCTGTCGTATTATATCCTCCCGCTCTTCATCATAATTAAAGAAGTTCAGTTTTCGTGATAATTCTTTAATAATGATTGAATTAAAGATTTGATATAGTCGAATTGAAACGAAAAGTCAAGATTAAGATAAAATAAATTACGTCTACATAAATAAGAACAATTACAATTGTATTTATTTAGATCATAGTAGACTAATATACAAAATTAGGAAATGATTATCGAAAAATTCTAACCTGGTGCACTGACCTATACGTCCATAGCCACAAAAAAGAAGATTATCAAAAAATAGACTGGTTCATTTAGAGTCAATGTGATATCAAATTCCTATGAAATATCAATTTCCCGCTAAGTATACTGAATTACTCATTAAAGCCATCAAACTCCCGAAAAGTTATCTAATTTTATTTTAACCAGAGCCACTGAATTAAGCATTAATAAAATGACACTGAATTAAGTTTTTCTTAGAGCTTAAATAAATTAGAGCATTATTAAGCCTAACTACTAATATCCATCCAGTTAGTTAAAAAAATGTCACGAAAATTATTTTACATATCAAATTATAAAAATACAAAAACTTCTACATTTATCAACACTAATCGCAACAAACCCCTGATTACAAAATCAAACCATCACAAAGACCCCAAAAAAAAACCCAGACTCCTCAACCCTCCACCAACCCGAAAAAAAGCTCTTCTCCACAACGAACAACGCCGCGCGCGTCAGGGAAAAAATAAGTTTGACAGAGCGCTTGCTCGCAATCGCGCCTGAGCGAAGCCGCTTCCGAGCGCGCGGGGGAGGAGGACGTGTCTTATTGAGGAGCTCTCGCTTCCCTCCCTACAGAAGCGCGCCGCTTCCGTTTCGTTCGTCGAGGCGTACGTGACCGACGGAGAATCTGCTCTTCCCTACACCCCCGCCGTCCTCGTCCTTTTTCCGGCGTCGGGGCGCGAGCGTCGAAAAAAAATCTATGCAGATTTTTACGCCAACCTCTTTTTCTCCTCCTACACCCCCCCGTCAGGCACGCCAGGCCGATACATCGAGGGAGAGAGAGAGAGGCTCCAATCTCGCGGCCGGGCTTTTTCTTCATTCCAGCGACGTGCCGGTTCACGCGCACGCGCCCGAGCTATACGTGAAATGAATCTGTACTGCAGGCCAATACAGCCGAGGCGTGGGTGAGGGCCATCACGTCGATGAATTGTGTCCGACGGGGGGGTTAGCTCGCAGCGAGAGGAGAGAGACGGGCCCTATTGATTTTCATGCCGCATGTAAAGTACTTTTTTACCCGCTAAATCCTTCGCTTAACACCTCGCAGCAGCAGCTACGCTCCTCGCTCTTTCCCTTCGGCCCCCCGCGCCGCCTAACAATTCGCTGCGAACGCATGTCTGCCTCTGGCTCATCTATCAATTTAAACTTTTTATTCGCGAAAAGAGATCCGACGGTTCTCCGGCTTTTCGCGCGCGCGCGCCGTACTTGACTAAACTTGGAAATTCCGCGCGGAAATTATTCAGCGCGCGGACTTTTCCATCGCTGCTTTTATCCTTTTAATTCCGTTTGTTTCGCTGGAATACTTATAGTAATTACCGCTAATTTAGCGAGCGAGCAACAAGCCGAATAACAATATTGTTAGTTTTTAAACGTCATGCTTAAAATAGCGGGCATAATTCAAGCACCATCATTAACACTAAACATGCGCATGAAAATGCTTTCGTCCTGTAAATCATCAGATCGCATATTCCGGCGCATATTCCCCGCGTAATAAATACTCGGAAATTCATGATTATTCGGCTGTATTATGCACTGTTGTTTTGGGAAAATAAGTTAAATTAAAGCTAATACCTAGTACATATCAGCAACCGCAAATAGCGTTACACAACGTGATAGACACTAATTTGGCTTATTTTAGAACTCGGATATGCTAAAATAGAAGCTAACAGTTTAATGCGTATACCCCTGCATTAATACACCTGGCTATATGGAATAACAGTGCCATCCTTAAAATGTCAGCTACTGCTGCAATTCCTCCCAGCTAAGCATTACCACCAAGTACATCCATATCAAAAGACACACCGAAAGCACACCCACTGAACTAACTTTCCGCTCCCCACTCACACTCACAAAAACCCAGCCACTAAAAATCGCCTCTTAATTCCACCCCCGCCCTGGTAGAAAATCGACCACATTCTGGGCAGAATTTCTGGTCAACAAACATTAAAATGACACTTATCTATAGAAATTCCGTTCAAAGCATTTCCAGAATTTCCAGACAACTGTCACTTTAACGTTCCTCAACCAGAAATTCCGTCCAGAACATGGTCGATTTCCTACCATAGCGCTAAAAACGACAAATCTGAATAAGCCAATTACCGTCCGCTCCCAATAGCAGCTCCAACTGCAAAGATCAAAACTACATCCCAAAGCTTCGACATTACTCCAGGCGAGAGCGGAAGAGCCAAGGGAGGCCCGCTCCCGGCGAAATTAAATGCTCGTCTACTGGGAGGGCCACCGCGCGCCTGTATACAGAGCACACAGCCAGCGAGTGCTGGCAGCCAGCTCTTCCCGTCGCTCGATCATCCGCGACTGCGCGCTCGCGTGCATTACAATGCCGGGGCGTCGAGCTCGCTCGTGCGCGCAATGTCCCCCGCCGGGAAGTTCCGGGATCGATCTCGTCATGAATTATCCATCGGCGATTATTCCCGCTCGCGGAGCCGGCCGCGCGCAATCTCGAATCGGCATCGCTGCGCGAGCCCTCGACAATGGCTCCTCTCTCTCGCGCGATCGAGAGCTGAAGTAATGAGCGCGATATACTCCGATGCGAATCTTGATCTTCTGGACTATTGTCCATGTGACTGGCCAAGGCTAGTGTCGTGGGAATAGACAGGAGCTCGTCTTCTGGCTAACCTAGTTTCGTTAGGCGTATGCATGCACGCACACACACATGGTGGATTTATAGAGGAGGATGAGCCGCTCTAATACATCATATTGCTGGGCTGAGAGCTATCATGGTTAGCGCTGGGCTGTCTCTCTCCAGGGCCTTCGTACGCGCGCCGACACACGAATGACGCCTATGAGCGGACACCCGCTGAATAATAATTTTATGGCCGAAAGCTTAGCCCGGCAATGGCGCGCACGAGCTGTATATGAGCGAGCACGGGATAATAAAATATATAATCTTGCTTTTTTCTTTTCTGTTACAGAAGCTACATCCGATCCAGATGAAACCTGCCGATAGCGAGAACAGAAGTCGTGAGTAGACTTTTTTTTTCTTTTTATTGCTTGTCTTATATTTTATAAATGTTTCTTTCTGAGAAGCGTAGTTTTTTAATTGTATTTTATGCGAGTATTGAATGCTAATAATTCTGCGTAGTGTACTCAACTTTTTCATCAGCGTTCAATCGAAAAAGACAAAATGACATAGAACATAAGAGTATTAAATTAAAGCTGTATTATATATTTTAATACACTTAATGTTCTAGAAAGGATTATAACTTTTAGCAGAAGTGAAGCTCAGTATAAAAGAAAGTAGATTTTTAAGATACTGAAAGAAAGAAGAGGTTGAGAAAAAAAAATTAAATAAAATTTGGTTCACGAGTGAGCACTGATTAAGAAGAAAAAGGATAACTTTATACTCAGTGAATCAGAAACCTTTAATTTAAAAAAGGAAATATACCACTATATTTAACGAAAATTCAGATAAAAAAGTATTAAAACAAAATAGGATAGTTTAGAACAGATATTTATTTTTTAACCTGTCAATTTCATGTTAAATGTACCTTACACTCACCTGCATATATACACACGAGTGCGCACGCGTACACATTCTAGGCATTAAAACTTTTTTGGAATGTAATATTTTCTATAAGAATATAACAAGTTTATCGAAAAAGAAAAATTTCATAATAACTTTGAAAATTCGAAAAATCTTTTCGCCTTCTTACATTATCTGTCCGCTGCGATTTAAAAAAGTTTACAGCAATTGTTGGTAAACTCGGTTAGTAAAGTAAAACTTTTGAATTTTCTGTACATGTGCGGAATTTAAAGTTATTATCTCGGTAATACTTGCTTACGAAAAGTTCATAACTTTAAAAACTGATTAATCCGTAATTTGATTTTCATGTATAATGTGTACATAAACTCCACTAATAGCGAATTTAATATTTACTTCGGTGGCATATTTTCCAATTTAAACTTAATTGGATGCTAACAATTTCATTAAATAAATGTATAATTTATTGTCCTATTGAATTATCAAATAGGTTTCTAGTACTATAACAACATATAATTATTAACTTGTTATTTAACAGTCAATCTATATACACACACAATACCATAGCTCAGACTCGATAACGTAGCAATATCCCAACCATTACTATCCGACAAAAAGCACAACCCATATTGCCAAACATTCCATTACCAAACTA
Source organism: Eupelmus azureus (assembly GCA_030522685.1). Classification (NCBI taxonomy): domain Eukaryota; kingdom Metazoa; phylum Arthropoda; class Insecta; order Hymenoptera; family Eupelmidae; genus Eupelmus; species Eupelmus azureus. The sequence goes on along the minus strand of JAPYZA010002090.1, from coordinate 3,111 downwards.
CAATATTTCCTCAAAATTCACATGCAAATTCACCGTAAAAAATTTGATCACCCCGCCATATCAAATTGACCGGCTCACGGTCCCTCCATTCTTCAGTCCCTCCGCTCGTCTCTTTCTTACCCTGAAATTTCGCCTTACGTTCTCCGGTCCCGGTATATTTGCGTGAAATGCCTTCTATATAGGTATGCAATATTACAAACTATTCGGAGCTGCCATTGCGAGAGGTAAATTGAAAATCAATATACGCCCGCTGGAGACTCGGCTCGCATCGCGCAACAAGGCGACGCATATATATAGCCTTGCCCGCTCGGCTTCTATGTACGCACGAAACTCGTTCGAGTCAAAAGTTCGATCTGCCGCTTCAAAGCCCTGTTTATTACCGACTAATTGATTCGATCTAAACGTTCCTTCCCGCGGCAGTATTTTCGCTTTCGCGACGGACCGGCAACTTTTCTTGCTTTGGCGAAGGAACTGAGGGGGAAATTGTGGAGTGGATATAGTGAGGGGCTGTTCTGCTGCAATTCAATCAAGTTTTTAACATACTGCACGCACTTGATTACCTTCTTATTATTAATAATGAGATATGTTGACATGTACTTATTCAATTCTTTAATGAATTTTTAAACATGATTAATTCATATAGTTCTATTTGGCTCTGAAGCATTTAATTTCGTATTTTATTTAATTGAGAATTCAAGATAATGGTACGTTTCGATACGTGTTAGGTAATAATACATCGATCAGTCGAAGTTAGTCTCAAGAGCTAAAAATCAACTTACACCCTAATATGGAAGATTATTTTATACCACTTTTACCACAAAATCACGACTTCGATTTTTCGGTTGTCCTGGTAAAAAAATATTTTTCGACATTAATGACTCGTGAGACAATTTTCACTTAAACGAAACGAGGGAAAACTCTCACGAGATAAATAATTAAATTACAGACGAGTATCGAACTACATTTTATACGTGATTTTGAGGTTAGAGTGATATAAAAAAACTTTTATTCCAATTATTGACGAAAAATATCTTATTCGCTCGTTAATTTAATTTAGTGAATGCAGTGACTGAAACTAATTATAATACGAAAAATCGACAACCTATCCTTTTTACATATTACATACACATTTCACGCGTGAAGACCCTTAATTGGCAAGCTTAATAAAAAAATAGATATCGAGCCGTAAGCAGCATTCACATAGAATCATCGACATCCTTTGCGCCGACATGATTTATTACCGTCTAAAGCCCGGCGTCGGGATAGTTCCACTAAAAAAATCCTTGCCCGTATCAGCGCCCGCTAAAAAATCGATATCGCGCTCAGAGTATAAAGTGAATAGCAGCGGTGAAGCGGCCCGCAAATAAATCACTTTAACGGTACGAGCTAAAATCCACTTGTTTTATTATTCTCCCGACTCTATATAATCCTGTTTTGTCCAAGTCCAGCCCCCCGACGCTGCCGCCGCCAGCGGCCGCATCAATAACAACGACGCAGCTTACAGGCAGTGTCCGGCGCGTAAAACTTCATTGATCTCACACTGCTAGGAAAGATAAAAATATCAAAAAAAAAAGAAAAAAAGAAAAAGAGAGAGGCGAGCTTATTTCCAGGGCTTTTGAAAATAATAATCCGTCGCGCAGGCCCATGTTTCTTTTCTGCTCGTGTCGTCGCGTCGCGACCCAGATCCGCGCATTATTCACGACGACTAGCGCCGCGCGCCGGGATCGGCGAATATCGCCGCGTCATAAATTCATGGTGGACATAAACGTTCAGGAACATTACGGCCAAGGCAGCGCCAGGAAGGCGACAACCCTTAAAAGCCTCTCTCTCTGTGAATCGAGTTGGATATACCCTTTTTTTTTGCTTTTTTCCTGTTTTCTTTTTTTGCTTTTTTCCTCAGCTACGCCGTAATGTATCCGAGAGTTTTCGCTTCTTTTTAAAACGACGGGTTTGAGGATCGAATTGGAAGGAATAATATTTATCGTTTTATTTTTGCGCGTGTCTAAACTAATTTGGAACTTTTAATGATTCTTTTGACTATTATTGCTAGCTTTCTTTATGAAAATAATAGGCGAGTGAAAATAAATTTTGGTCAGCTGATGAAATAATCTACACTGTAAAACATATGTAGCGCGAGCGGTAAAAGATTTATTTATACGCTTAAGACGCAATGTTTACTTTAGATGAGAAAAGGAGGTGCAAGAAATCGATGTTGAGTGATGGCCCGCCCACGCTACTTACACTTATTTACTTTCCAAATGTGCTTTGACCAAAAGATATTTATGTTTTCTAATGGATCATCAATATTTAGCTAAAACATTTCTCAAAACTTAACTGAAAAAAACATCTATACACACAACTCTATCACTTTATTCCACTTACAAAAATGAAGTCTAAACCGAATTACAAGAACAATCAAGCTCCCTTCCCTCAAAAAGCTCCTCGCCGCAGTCGCGCGCACCGCAATTGGACCCGGTGAAAATGATACATCGCATCCCAGGCAACTAACTTCGCGTTCAACGCAGGTAATTCGCGCATGTATTGAGCCACTCCACAGCCGAGTAGCTCGAACCGCGCAGCCGAGAATTTGTATGTAGGCAATTCAATATAATTCCTCGCGAAGGGCTTTGAACAGAGGCACGTACTTGCCACCTTAAAGCTCCTCCTCTCCGGCTCTCTCTCTCTCTCTCTCTCCAGCTTCCCTCACACAGCGCGCATCCCAACTCGGCCGCGCGAGTAATCGCTTTGGATGATTAGCCATTGGCCCATTGACGAGAGCGTAGCAACGTGCGCCGAATACGGCGCTTATACTCCAGCGCTCGATCAGCAGAGCGGAGGGAGAGAGACAGAGGGAAAGCTGCAACTGAGGCAGAGCACAGACGCCGGCATGTGGCAACTCGATCTGAAGGCTTCGGGGAGTGCTCTATCTCTTGCTCGCGTTCTGCTCTGTGATTTCTCGCAATTGTGAAATTTCATCGCCCCATGGACGAATCGATTTTCGAGCTTGCGACGGTGTGTTGCGTTTTTGCTTAGAGTTGGTGCGAAGTTGGACTTATGGATTTTCGTTGATTTATGAGGAAGGTTTTGAATTATGATTGGATTCTTCGCGAA